>CANTUZ010000013.1:6402192-6452240 GCA_947846985.1 Fratercula arctica | reverse complement strand
GGTAGTTNTTTTTGAAGTTCACATATTAGTATGTGTCACTACTATGTCACTGCCAGTCTCCCTTCCGGAACGAGCCACCTGGAATGAGCCCAGATCCCAAGAGAAGATCAGAGACTGGCTAACAGGGTAGCTTGCTTTACACAGACAATATGGAGCTGACTGTGCCAAGTCCTGCTGCCTTCAAAGTCTGGCTATTGGAGAACTTCACGAACAATCTGGAACTTCAGGAAGGCTGCAGGCTTCCAGGCAAAATGCCTCTGCTATTTGGGGCACTGTGAATGGAAGAGGAAGACAGAAAACAAGAAGTATGTCTTGGACAACATACAGGGCCCAGAAGAGATCTCAGGCAGGTGCTTTTCCATAGGGACTTCGCCAATCTACATCGGGGGGTTCTAGTGCCGAAGAGCGTTGATGCGAGTCAGTCCATACCACTGTTCCAGGGGCCCAGGTCTCTCCCTAGCGCAGTTCACAAAGACAGTATAGCTGTAGAAAACCACTTGCCTTCCTGTATCTAGGACAGCAGAAGCGGGTTTTACTGGTGAAATTCCTCGCTTAATTATCCAACGAGGGAACAAGAGGGGAGACACAACAGCCCAAACTTCTCAGGGTACTGAGGTGGTCCCCAGTGAGTCGTGGCTGTATGGCTGTAGCGTGGCGCTTTGGGGGGTATGTAGGGAAGAGCTGTGCTTGGGAAGAATAGAGGAGCAGGTGGGCTATTCTAGGGACTGATTTCCTGTCCTGAAACAAAGGCAAAATTAATAATAGGTGACATGTAATAGAACTCAAGTGTCACTATGGATTAATACAGAGTTGGTGGGGAAGAGAACAACAATGAAAAGAAGGAGAGAAAAGTAATACCGAGGGGAAATAGTCTGTTACAGAGGATGTCCTTCACTGTGCAGTGATGGACTCTTCCTCCTATATATTCATTTCTTTAGCACAGTTACTGGAATGAGGGAAGAAGTTGGTATCATTGGAAGAGGATGTCATGAGTTATATGACTGAACTGGTTTGCAAAAGATGATTCTGATACAGCTTATTTTGGGTACAGGAAACAAAATACTGAGATGGCTTACAGCTTTCATTCGCTGAGGTCCGAAAGAGGCTTCTCTCGCTATCCACCAGCATTTCAAGCACCTTCCCGTGCAATCCTTACATTTACAGCCACCACAAAATCTCTGCAAATACTGCCTGGCTTCCAGGAAGCTGCCTGGGTCGGATGCATTCTGCTTGACTAGTATTCTGACTAGCATTAATTTTTCGTCATTAATTCAACCCTCATCCTCAAGCTTCACCCATAATCTTTAATCCAGAGGCCTGGTATGTATCATTCATCTGTTGGACAAACAAAGCGCACGGGAGGCCTGCAGGGCAGCTCCGCCAGAACCGGGAATAAACACCGGGAGCTGATGCAACAGATGGAACTTGTTCTCCTTGCCATGCGCCCTTCCAGAATAAATGGGTTGTATCTGCTTTTTTGGAACATGCCGTTTATAACTATACTATCATATCATCAAATAGCAAAAACAATTATGCCGTTGGCCTATAGGACAATGATATCCAGCACGCTATTGCTGTCGCACAAGAGGTGAAACATGTGGCACAGCTATCTGGTGAATAATCTTTCAACAGTAACTAATCTTTCTGTCAAAGAGAAACGGTCTGCTATGTATCCAAGGATGGGCTGAAGTCTTAAAGCAAATTTATTCTGAAAATTGTTTAGGATGTTATTTAAGAGAATTTAGAAATATGGGTAGGAGAGCATAGCTTAACATCTGAAACCTCTGAAGTTTGGACTTAACATTTTAAAATCAAATTCTAAGGAATTTTAAATTTAAGAAAGTCTTATAATTTTAAAATCACAATTGAGCTTTGTTTGTGATAAAACTACAGACCCTCTTAAGGTTAAATATTAATAAACAGAGATTCAAAGCAGAAGTCTGAATTATACCCAGTTAAAAACTTTCTTCTAATAACACCTTTTCATAGGAAATATGAATAAAATCTGTCTGTATATGAAATGGGTTGAGCAAGTTCCAATTCTAGAATTTCCAAACCTGAAAAACAGAACCATTTGGGCTGCTGAATACTGAGCCCAGCCAATTTAAACTCTACATTTGGGAAGGCGTATAGCTGTGGCCAGACCAGCATCATAGCCATCACTCAGAGGCATCCTTAAGACTGTGCATCAAGTGTCACAGGTTGTTTCATAAAAGTATCGGAATTGGTCTCTCTCTTTCTTAACAGAAAGTGGAGCCACATGCCAAGCATAAGCAAAAAATCACTGTCTTTGAAATAAAGTGGAAGACACTTGCGCGCAAATTGGCATTGCCAGTTGCACGGTCAGAGATATCCCATCAAAAAACCAGTAGCGTACCAGATGAAGACAATGATAACTTTTTGTCACATCACAGATGTACTTACCTGTCCTCTCTGTAGTGTGTCATGCAAATACAACATGGAGTGCTTGTCTATTCAACCTTGTGAAACAGTAATTATGTGATAAATGAAAAATCTTTTCTTTAAATTTGGCCTGACTAAATTTGGGGCAGAGGCAATAGCTTGCTCATGTTTTGCAATTACTATAATGCAGCAAGGGAAAAAAAAAGTAGCTCTGGGGAAAAAAAAAAAATGTATTCAGTGAATTAAAGAAAAAGTAGCTGTAAGTATTCCAAATTAAAAACAACGTGGTATGAGGAGTTATGCTACTCCTGAAATGTCAACGTTATAACAGAAAGAAAAGCAACTAAATGCTGAAATTCTTATAAATTTAAATACATTAAGAAACTCTTTAACAAGTGACCAGACTATTAGGGATAAGCATTGTCCAAATTTCAGATGTCAAGTTGCAAAGAAATGAGATCAGGATGTGGGGACTGAGAGCGAGAAAAATTAACAAAAAATGACTCCTCAAGCCCCGTTGCTCGGATAAAGGCTGGGGAGCAAAGGCGGCTGTTCAAGCTCCACCCCTGCAGGAAATATTGCAAACAGGCAAATTTACACCTAGATTTTTAAAGAAGTGAAAGGCACCAGCCATTCTTTGAGTCGAGAGAAGCAGAGGAGGCCATTCAGAGGAAAGCTCCAGGACGTAGTGATCAGATATGGGCCCAGGTGAGCAAGGGGGAAGCCCCTTCTGTGGTGCTGTTTGTTATTTTCTTACATCCATGCCTCATATTCAGCCTGTAACAGACACTGAAAGATCACTATTTCTCTAAGGAGTTTTCATCCAAGAGAAAAAAAAAAAAAAAAACCACCACAAAAAAAAAGGAAGAGAAAATTCCTCCATCAAGACTTAGGAGAAGGATTTTCACAGGAATTGTGTTTTTTCACTGATTGTGCACATGGGACAAGCAAGCTTATCAGAATGAGATTTGGGAGAACAGGTATATTATCGGGTGTAAAAAATGAGAAGTTTTGCAAATAAGAAGGAAAGGAAAGTCTGCAGCTATTTGAAGTTGTCAGACAAGTGCAAATGAGAGACTGACAAATCTGGCATAAGAGAAAGCAGCAAGGCAGAACTTGAAGAAGGGATCATTGCAAAGGCTGAGGGGGGGCTACAATAAGCCAAAATGGCTGAAACCCGAAGTTAGGGCAGAGAGGATACAAAAATTAAGGTGGGGTTTTTTTTTGGTGGTTTGTTTGTTGCGGTGGTAGGGTTTTTTTGCTTGCATGCTAGTATTTATATGTGCAAATTGACCAGTTTAATAACTATTATAAATTGTCCATGTTGCTTTTCCAACCTTGCCAGATAACTCCTGCCTTCCTAAAGGCAAATCTCCCCCACCCCTCAGCTTATTCAACAATAGATATGCTTCATTGCTAAGTTTCTGAAGATTATTTTTTTTTAAAGTAGGTACGTTCCTGGAAAATCAAAGTTCGTGCTGCTCACCTCGATACTATAAAAAAAAAAGCCTTCCCCTGATTTGAACTGTGACTACATTGCTGAGACTAACAATATAGTTCTTTCAAGGCTTGCCTAAACTTCATAAACTTAAGATCATGATGTAAACAAACCAAAAAATCTTTAATAAATCTGGTTGAACATGGGATAACGATTTTTTAGTCAATAATGGCACAGTGTTCCACTACTAAGGACCATGCTCTTACTCTTTCCTATTCTCCCTCTTTGGAAGGGGGTGGAGAATAGAGAATAATAAAAATATTTTTAAAAAGCACATAGTGCCTTTAGGAAAAAAAAAAAAAAAGTCTCTTTTTCTTCTGCACTTCATTTAAACCCTGGAGCTATGTTCTACTAGAGACCTCTGCATAGGCTCTGATAATGTCAGAGCCAAACCTATCTCAGATGCTTATTCTTTGGCCTCTGATGAAAGCCGTAGTCCACATGCAAGAACTGATTATTTCACAGACATGGTTTTAGTAGTGTGCTCTCTCCAGCTCTGCCATCCCTCCCACAATGACAGCCCTGTGGCTATCAATGTGCTCTTGATAGGTGCTTCCAACAGACAGCGGCTGCCAGCTAAATCAGAGGTACATGACATGGAAAAGGGGCTAGAGAACACACATCATGGGTTAAAAGGCAGGAGTGTTTCTCAGCTCAGTCAGGTTTCTTTACTTTTTATTTGGAGGCAGCAAGGCTGTGTCTCTGTTAGTATGACACCATGTCTTGGAATGGATGACACCTTGAAAGAATTAGCTGAGTTCAGCCAGTTTCTTTATCCAGGTAGCTCATGAGGATTAAATTCTCTCAGGGTTCTCTCCTCCTAGATGCCTTTCTGATTTATCTTTAGTATCAGGTATACTACTCCTTCTATATTTAATTATGCAGATAACCTCTAACAGTCTAGGCAAGGTGGAGTCTTTGTCTCAAAAAAAAAAAAAAAATGCTCACAAATAAATTATTTCTGGTTTTGGTGGAAACTTCACATGGGTACTAGTTACCTGTAGAAAGAAACATGCAGTTCTTCAGAGTGTGATGGTGCTCCTTCCTCCTTGGATGTATCCTCAAGTTGTTTTTTTTCCCCTCTTCTCACTTTTTCATAGCTGCATCGCAGCCAAGTACCAACTGGAACGTGAAAGAAAATGCAAGAGAACACCACACAAGTAAATTTTCTAGCAGAGAGCTGATTGTGAGGAGAGGACAGGCCTTCGTTATCACCTTCAATGGAGCAGAAGGGCCTGCGCAAAGCTTAACGTTCATTGCAGAAACAGGTATGGCTCCCACCTTCTTTCACAGAAAGAATAGTGCTGCCTCGTGACATCCTTTTGGCCCGATATGCACTATAGGGCAGCGAGATAATACCTCGGAGCCGACATGCTAGTTCACGCAGCCATGGAACTGCTTGAGGGGTTTGTTGCATTACTCCCATCTCAACCAGCAGCGATAGCTCCCTTCAGCTTCCAACGTATGGCACAAATCCATCCACGGGGAGGGTTACATCTCTCATGAGTTTGTTGACAATTAAATCCCTATTTGAGCAAGCTGGGGGGGGTGGGGAAGAAAAAAAAAAAAATGTTGTTTATTTTCCTTAAAAGGTCCAAAACCCTCAAAGCAGACTAGGACCCAGGCCATATTTGGTATCTCCAGCGCAGCAAGCAAGGAGAGCTGGAGTGCAGTTCTACAGTCTACCACTTCCAATTCTGTGAGCATCTCCATTTCCAGCCCACCTAATGCTGTCATCGGACGTTACAAGCTGAGTGTTCAAAGTACTTCAAGCGACAGCTCCTCCTCAGGCAGCCTTGGCACCTTTGTTTTGCTCTTTAACCCATGGTCTTCAGGTATGAACATGTTGACTTTCCCCTGAAAGAACTAAAACGCTTGTTGCTTCATTAATATTTGCAGCTTCTCCATTTGATCTGTACTTCTTTAATACGGGTGTGGAACATGCACCGCATAATGTATCAGTGAGAAAAGAAAAGGGTTTAACAGTTTCTTCGGACCTTCTGGTACATAAAATCAGCTCCGTGTCATATACTTACTGGAGGGCTCTTTGCCCTAGAACATGAAGTTCTGCTTAAGCAGATTGAGTTCTGCTTTTGCCAGAGCTTCCCTCCTTCTGCACAAGTTTAGAAGAGTATGCCTGGTCTCTGTAGAGCCAAGAGACAAGACACATCTACCAGCTGCCATCTTCTTCCAGACTTGACAGTGTCATACCTCTGTCTTCACTCAGACAGCCCCCACTCCTTTCTCTAATTATAGGAAATCCCAAGTTTCACAATCTGTTTATAACAAGGACAGAAAAGGGTGGATATCTGCAAGCATTCTTATTGATGGAGACCAAGGCTCCTGAGGTTGTGTTTTATTTTGCCTGCTGTGGTGGTACATACCTCTGTTTTGGCTTTTCAGGTGATGAGGTGTTCATGCCTAGCAAGGCTGAGTGTGAGGAATATGTGCTAGAAGAGTTTGGCATCATTTTTGCAGGCAACAAAAATCATATCAGCAGCTTCGGATGGAACTTTGGTCAGGTAAACGCAGTACTGAAACACCAGACGGTGTTTCGTGCTCTGGTTTTCACATGATTTGGGTGACCAGGGCTTGTTTTCAAGTTCATTGCAGTCATACACCTCTGAAGAGCAGGAGTCTGGTGTTGAAATGAGAACTCGTGCCAAGCCCTGTTATACAGATTCGTTATAAGGATTCGTAATTGCCTAGTCAGTGATATGACCTGGGACTTGGAGGCGCAGCCAGCAGGAACCTTAGTGTCTGCTGGGTGGTAAAGTACTGTAGCAATGCTGAGAGGCAAAGTTCTGGCCTTAAATCCACAGATTCCAAGTTTTGAGAAGCTTTTTGTGTTCTAATCTTCACAGTTTGTTGAGGCCGCATTTTTATATGGTAATTCCTGGCTGAGTAGCAGCACTTCATTCAGTAATTAAAAAAATTAAACACTTATCTCTACTTATCCTGGGTTTTAGTAGAGCTAATCTGTGTTTCCAAAACACTAACTTATTTCTATAACATAGTTTCAAGGAGATATTCTCGATATTTGCCTTTCCATGCTGGATCGAAGCTTAAGCTATCGTCAGGATCCTATCACAGATGCATCTCACCGAAATGACCCCAAGTATGTGGGCCGCGTTCTCAGCGCAATGGTAAGCAACGTGTTCAGAAAGTCCAAACTACTAACTGTGTTTTTAAAGTAGTTAGTGAAAGTCAGCATGAAGACACTTCTCAGAAAACTTTAGGCCACGGTTTGTATGCACAGAAGTATGGGCCAGAGAAACACGTAGGTGGCCATCCGATCTCAGCCCACTAGGTTTATCTCATCTGTGTTATTTCTGATACTTATCACTTGGATATCCAGCAGTCAAACCAAAAGTGTAAGACACAGGGTGGTATGTTGAGGGACCAGTCCCTTGGAGGCCTTTAGTCCAACCTCCCATTTGAAGTGTAACTGCAGTGGCACTAGATCAGCTCAGCCAAGGGTTTCTCAGGTTGCCCTGAAAATCTCCAAGGTGGAGGTCTCATGGCCTCTCTGGGTGACCAGGCCAGAGCTGTACTACCCAATTAGTGAGGATTTTTTTTTCCTCTTATGTCAAATATGATTTTCCCAAGCTAGAACTTTCTGCTGTCGCCTCTGGTTATACAATCTGCCAGAACAGAGAAAAGTTGGACTCTGGTATCTTAGTACGTTCCATTCAAGTACTTGTAAGCTGCTGTTATGTTCCCCTTGTCCCCTTCTTAACCAGAGCCCAGTGCTCTCAACTTCTCCTTGCAGACTGTGTGCTCCAGGGCCCCTGACCATCTTGGTAGCCCTTCCCTCCTGGGCCCTCTTCAGTGTCTGAATCCCATTGAACTGAGGGACCCGAAACTGGAGACAGGATTGCTGGCACAGCCTCCTTAGGGATAATTAAAGGGCGTTAACAGCTTCCTCTCAATCTCCTGGTCACACTTTTCCCAACCTAGCCTAGCGTGGATTTTCCCTTTATGATGAGAGCGCACTGTTGGCTCAAATTCAACCCGGCATTTGCTGTAACTCCCAGGCCCCTTTCAGACGGGCTGCCACTCACCCGGCCCGTACCAATGCATGGCGTTATTCTGCCCCAGCTTCTGAAGTCTACAACCTTTTCTTCCTCAACTTCATAAAGTTTCTGTTGATGCAGTACCCAGGATTTTCAAGGTGGCTGTGCCTCATTTGTTGGGTCAGCCACTTCCCCTAATTTAATGTTAATTTTCTGAGGGCTCACTGCATCACGATGATGCGGGCACATTCTGAAAGCTTAGCTGCGTGATATGCTTTGGTGGTGCCATTCAATCACACAGTCGTAAAGTTGCCACCTCATGTCAGGAAGGTTCACTGAAAACTGGTGTTTGCTTTCTTGCCTGGTGCTACTGTACTTGGGTGGGAGAAACAGTGTTTAAATGCTCTCCATTTCTTGAGAGAACACATATTTCATCTCCCTGAAAAGCTACTGCTTCTTCTTGAAGGCCAGCTGCATGAAACAGTGAGTTTTGTCCACGAAAATGTCATTCAAGTCTTTTCTCCTGCCTGCTCCCCTAACGCTACTACATCTGTTGTAAACTCTTAATTTATCTCACCATAAATTTAATGGTTATTTTTACAGGTCAATGCCAATGATGACCAAGGGGTGGTGCTAGGAAACTGGAGTGGAAATTATGAGGGTGGGAAAAACCCAAGCAGCTGGACTGGAAGCGGTGAAATCCTGCAAAACTGGAAAAAGTCAGGATTCAGACCTGTTAGATATGGACAATGTTGGGTTTTTGCAGCAGTATTGACTACAGGTATGTTTTCTGCCGTGCTCATAACTGAGACTGCACAGATTCTGTTAAAAGAAGCACTAACAATAGTTCCAACATGAGAGTCTTTCAAGACATTAGTATGTTATACAAAACTTCATATTCCAGAAATACTGCTTTCTGACTATGGTTTTCCATTTGCTCTTTAGTGCTTAGATGCCTGGGGATTCCCACTCGTACAATTACAAACTTCAGCTCTGCCCACGATGCGGATGGAAATCTGCGTGTGGATGAGTTTTACGATGCTTCTGGAAATCATTTGAACAGGGCAGCTGACAGCATATGGTAAGGCTCTACGATATTAATAGCAGGACCTATCAATGCCTATAGTGTCTTCAGATGCAGACTATAGATTCTAATGGCAAATGCTCTGTTGCCTTCTTAAAAATTGCCTTAAAAAACCAGCTACACACACACAGGATCAATAAAAAAAAAAAAGTACTACAAAATAATACTACAAACTCGGTGTTTTCACTTTCTCAGTTAAACAGAGAATTATGACATGAGTTATAACAGCAAATTGAAGCCAGGGCAGTAAAAGTTACAGTTATGTCGCCACAGATGACTGAAAATTTGTGATATTACACTGGAAATATCAATCAGTGAGACTTGACTCAGTTTGGAACTGTTCTTCAAAAACAGTTCGCCTTAAACTGTAAGAGTTCAACAGAACCAGCTTCCCTGCCTTTTTTTTTTTCCAGTGACATCATTCGCAGTGAAGATAATTTCATTATTGCCACTATTAAGCATCAAATGCAATTCAAACAAGATTGCATTCAGTAAAGAACAGGTGCAGTCCCTCACTTTGTGCCTTCTTTACTCCCCTGCTTGTTCTGGACCCATTCTAGATATAAACAATAACTGTAACCATAGCATTACGCTATTGGGAAAACAGTTAAAACTAAGGATGTGCACGTGCCCAGGACTTCTGGAGAAAACCAGGCTCAAGACATTTTGTATGATTTTACAAATTTGCTTTCTGCCTTTGAACATTTATGTCTGTTCCACAATGCAATCTTCAGCTCCTAAATACAGTCAGGATCAGAGTGGAAGTGGTCAGTCTCAGATAAGAACCAGATAATTAAGGCATTTAATACGTTTAACTAAGATGACTGATTAATGGATGTAAACAGGAATTTAGAAACACATACTACTATCTTACTTTGTTCATTCTTGCATGTAGGAATTTCCATGTCTGGAATGAAAGCTGGTTTACCCGCAGTGACTTGGGCCCCTCATACAGCGGATGGCAAATTCTGGATGCAACACCCCAAGAAGAAAGTGAAGGTACACAGATTTTATTTCAGGAATAAAGATGAAGAATTGTAAAGTCAGTCACTTTCAGAGAGAAGGAAAAAAAAAAAAAAAAAGAGTAAAACCATTGTAAAAGCGATTTCTCATCCTGCTCAGAAATAGAGTGGCAGAAGAAGAGAACACTTTATCTATCACATTAGAAAAGCTTCAGATCAGCTATGGATGCCAAGAAACAAACTAGACTTCTAGGAGCAGTCTTTTGCAGCAATTCCTATATTTCCAATGTAGGTATCCAGATCAATTGGAAATTAAGGGATACTATAAAATAAATCAAGCATACCTTCAGAATAAACAGAAGATACATTGACGATCGGCCTGGTGCAAGGGTCTATGTGGATGAAAGAGCTAGAATGGGACAACAGCGCTGGGCAAGTCAGGAGGCATTGATAAAGAGCTGTCTTGCAACCTGCTTACCGTGAAAGCGTTTGTTAAGTCTAAATCATGTTTTCTTGATGCCATAGGAATTTATCAGTGTGGTCCCGCCTCACGGAAGGCCATCAAAGAAGGAGACGTAGAGCTGGACTACGACTGCCCGTTTGTATTTGCAGAAGTGAACGCAGACTGTATGTACTGGAATTATGACACTTCAACAGGAAAGAAAACATTAATGTTCTCTCAGTCTACCACAATTGGCCAAGCCATCAGCACAAAGGCAGTTGGCAGAGATGATCGTGTAGATGTCACCAATGATTATAAATACGAAGAAGGTAAATAAAAACACTGGTTCTTCTGGTTACATAGTTGCTTCATTCCCAAGCGTATATAAACTTTAGGACAGGAGTCTCTCAGTGGGCAATTTTTGGCATCTATAAAGTAGGAGCGAGATTTATACTCAGTTTATTCAGTTCTAATAGAAAAGGGAAGAGAAGGTAAAGAATTAAAAATATTGCCTTGCTCTTTCTGATATCGAGCTGCTTTGTAGGACCTAAATAAGACAAGTCCAAATATCTCTGCATAAAGCATCCACTGTTCCGCCTGCTTACTGCTAATGCGTACTGACCCCCTCTGCTCTGTCAGAATTAGTCTACAGCCCAGGTATTTGACAGCTGGATGAAAGGCCTTTACAGAAACCTAAGCTAAATGAGCACTTAGGCCCAGGAAAAGCAACTCTGTCAAAGGGTCAAACAGCATGTAAACTTGTCTGACCCTTGGGTTTGATAGTGCAGACGAAGAATTCTTCGTCTGCACTATCATGAACTAAATTTGCAAGAGAGTCAAGGCTTTCCCTCTCCCTCCCCGCCATGGCGAGAAGGCTGGGGGTGGGCGAGAGGCTGGGAGGGGACGCAGCCAGGATACCTGACCCAAACTGACCAAAGGGATATTCCACGCCGCAGGACTTCATGCTCAGCAATAAAAGCTCAGCAAAAGGCGGAGGAAGGGGTGGGGGGGCGTTTGTGCTTATGGCATTTGTATTCCCAAGCAACCGTTCCCCGTGGTGAGGCCCTGCTTTCCAGGAGGTAGCTGGACATCTGCCTGCCGCTGATGAATAGTGAATGTTCTCCTCTTTTTGCTTTGCTTATGCACAGTTTTTGCTTTCCCTGTTAAACTGTCATTATCTCTATCCACGAGTCTTCCTGCCTTCCTTCTGTTTCCTCCCCCTGCTGCGGGAACGGGGAGGGAGCGAGAGGCTGGGTGGGCGCTTGGCTGCTGGCCAGAGTCAGCCCACCACACCGTGCCGTCAGCCTTCCCTTAGATTAGGGAGCTTTTCTGTATTAGCAAATAAGTGTTTACATTTCTAAATATTAACCACCACAAAAAGGGGTAGAAATGGGAAGAATGAGAAACTTTGGACTTAAGATTTTACCTCACAAAGAAATGCTGCTAGAGGGGCAGCGACGTTACTCGCAAGATGTGGCCGTGGAAAACAGCCTCTCTTCATCTCTAAGTACAGACACTGTGTTCTGCTGGCTTGTCTCTAGCAGTCATGTAAAATAAGACATCCGTGTTAACTGTCGAGGATAATTTTCATGGTTCTCCCTGACAGGCTCTAAAAAAGAAAGAGATATTTTTAAAAAAGCCCGGAAGAAGCTGGGACTTGAGGATAAGTTTGATCCTACGGCACCGACACCGCAGGAAATCGAGCAGAAGCCTGACGTCTCCGGGAAGTTCAAGGTGGCTGGGCCTTTACAAGTCGGCAAAGATCTCAATCTAATTCTGGTCCTTGCAAACTTACAGTCTGATGCTAAGTCTGTTCATATAAATATGACTGCTTGGAGCACCGTGTACACTAGAAGACCAGTTCATGGGATCTGGAAGGACTCTATATCCGTCACTCTGTCTCCTAAAGAAGGTAATTTTTCAAATACCTTTTAATCCTAATTGTATAATTGTTTTGTCAGTAAAAGGGCATTAGAAGCTGGTGAACTTGGGGGGAAAAAAGCTGTAAGAAACTGCAATCTTAAATTTCTATGCAGAAAAGGCTAAAAAAAATTACATTGCACTTATAAACATATTAAAAAGGCATATTTCACACTATTTCCTTAAGCACTATTCACATTTTGGAAAATTTATCTCAGGAGTGAAAAGAAGATGGTGAGTAAACACGAAGTTTCATTCAACATTACAAAGTGATGAGGACAACACAAAAGCATAGAAATCAACTCCAACTAAAAGCGTTCTGATCAATTCTGAGGGGCCTTATTGAAAGGTAATAGGACATGGCTAAGAGCAGAAACAAGAAACCTCACCCAGTAGCACAGTAGAATAGAACTCAAGTGTGAGGAATAGAAATCACTGAAATATCCCGCTAAGCTCCACAGAAAAGAAAGTTTGTGTTAAAGAATTGCTAAGGAGTAAGGGACCTAAGATTTTTTTTAAATTCTTTTCCGATGGAGTTTGATAACCTTATGGAAGAAATTCTCTACCTAAATATGAGTATTGTTGGAAAGATGAAATCAAGTTACCATTAGGAGCTTGGGTTAATAGATATATCAGCATCTCTAAAGTGAACTGAATGATCATTGATTCACAACCGATACTATATGATATTCATCTTGAGCTTCAAGTCACTATTGAGAAGCAGAAATTACTTATTAAAGAAATGAAACGTTATTTGACTTATGGAGTTGGGATCTACCAGCTTTCCTAAAGCATTAGGAATCGGCCTCTCAGCAAAGACAGGGTTTATGTGCCTAATGGCATCGCAGTCCCACAGGCACCTTGTGGTGTCTCGTTCTCACACGGGCTGCGTGAAACCACTGGCTGCATTTACAGTCCAGCAGGGAGGTTTTCCCCAGATCTGGTGGCAGGGACCATTTGAAGAGATTTTTGCCCTCTTCTGGAGGTATGCTCCATCTGCTAGGATTTGTAGTTAACAAATCTCTTGCTACTGGAGGAATCTAGGAAATTCACGTTGCCCTCATTTTCTTGCTTACTTTCGCAAGACCGCATTGGTGACTTGTCGTCTTTCCCCGTGCTTTTCATCTGCCATGTGCTGCTGGAAAGCACTTTGTGGCTTACAGTGTTCACACGCAGCGCAGCTACTCTACAGTTTTCTGAATTTGATATTTATTGTACAAGTGGCCAAAAATGTGGAATTGCCTGGATTCAGAGACAGAGGAGATCCCTTCCCATCCAGTATTCCCTGATTTGAATTACAGCATGGAAACTACTGTAAAAACACGTGATAATGAGAAGCAGATAGGGCTAGGAATGATAAAAGAAGTGCAAAGACGTCATTCAGATCATTTCAGTATATCATGAGCAAACAGGCTGATGAGGCCTATCAGAGCATGTCCCATAACAGATGGGGCGGCACCAGTAAACTCCTTAAACTCCAGCTGTCTCACCTTTCAGAGCGTCTGGGAAGAAAACAAGCCAGGCAACATAGTAGTAGGGAATGGAAGATGGATAACATTGAAGAAATCACTCTCTCTCTCTAGTAAATTGATAGATTTGCATGAACTGAGTTTGGCAGTGATGGCTGAAGGCCTTCCTATTCCCAGACACAGCAAAAAAGGAAAATACTGATATTAGGTATAACACTCCGTAGCCTTATAAAAGCATGTATCAATTCCTTTTTTTTTTTTCTTTCCAGAGAAACAATTTCCCATTAAAATACCGTATACTGAATATCAACAGCAGTTAACTACAGACAACACGATCCAGGTAACAGCTTTATGTCACGTAGAAGGCGGGATTCAAGTGCTAGTGCAAAGAGACATCACCCTGGACAATCCTACCATCGACATACAGGTAAATTGCTGTCCCTTAGCTCATTTTTCTCTCTTCTCTGCCGTGGCAGTTAGAGCAATCTCAAATACTTTCTTCCCTGAAAGAGATGTTCTGCTCACATTCTGCCATGGTCCATCATATCATCTCTTAATATTGCCTCTTCTGATGACTGAGAAGGCTTGGATAGGAAAGAATACCAAGAACCTGACCTTTCAAGCATTTTTCTTTGCACAGGTACTTGGTGAAGCAAAAGTGAATAGAGAAGTGGATGTGGAAGTGATATTTACCAATCCAATTGATACGGAAGTGACGGACTGCGTGCTGCAGGTAGAAGGCAGTGACCTGCTCAGAGGAATCCTTGAGATAGAGTAAGTACGAGAAATGCCTCCTTCCTGCTATTAGAGATACATGAGCAAGAACCTCTGCATGGATGACCTGGAACGGAACAGTGGGATGAGAAAGCATTTTCTTCTTGCTGTAACTTGGGAGGCCAGTCAATGTAACACCTCCTAATGAAGCACGTGGCTTTGAACCAGCTCTTCATCTAACCTGGGCTTTGGCTCCACAGTTTGGGAGTGCAAATAATTGCTGTCATAATTGGACAGAACTTGTTTTCCTGCCTGTCTAGCAGGACTCTGCAGTTCCAGCAAAAAAATACATGCTTACCCATGCAGTAAGCATTGCTGAGGGTGTCTATGCTGCTATAGGCCAGACGGGCTGAACCTTCTTGTACTGATCATAGGGCCAACAATAGGACACATGACTGTTTCTGCCCATACTATACCCAAATTATAGCATATGTTAACCAGGATTATTTTTTTCCCCACACACCTTCTTAAAAGGACTGCAGGTGCCAACCTGGGCGTTCACCTTTCTAAACCATTTGCGTTTACATCAGACAGACAGACACGCATGTAAAAAGCGGCTGTACCAGCATCCCAGCTTTGGGAACAAAAATGAACTGAGATCATTTAGACAGGAGTTGTAATCTCAAAGGGTGGTACCTCTGAAAAGTACAACCCCAAGTATGCTCCGCGCGTAGCTATTCCAGGCACAGTAACTCACGGCTGAGGAGGATAGCTTTTACAGAACAGACTACACCATGACCAGCAGCTACTCCCTTGAAGACAGCTGAAATCCATGAGGCAGGCAGGAAAAGAATAGGAAGAATGGTGAATATTAGAATACAAGTTTGGTTTGGGTTCAGTTTTTAAATTAAAAAAAAAAAAAGTTTTCCAAAACAAGACCTACAGATACGCTGATTTTCAAGCTCTGCTTTCAGAACTCTACAAAATAATTATCTTAAGAGATTAATAAACAGAGTCAAGAGACTATTAGATGGTGAGTGAAGAGACTGGAATGAAGTAGGTTCCTTTTACTATAGATCCCAGGTTCCTATTTTATGTTTTGATGACTTTGTATCTTGACTTGCTCTTTTTCCTTCAGTATTTTGCAACTGAAACAGAAAGGTTAAGTTTTCAGACTGTGCCCTACTTTGTACATATACAAAATATCACACAAGTGTGGGTGCAGGCTAGCAAATGCAGTTATTTCTAAAAAATACCTGGGATGTGGGAGTGCGCTCTTTAACTGAGTACACACACACACAGGGACAGCAACTTGACATTGCCATTTGCACGCGAGTAACCAGGAACAGTCTGTCCCATAATTTACAAGCTCTCCCAAGGGAATTTAGCTTGTTGTCTATCCCATATAACTATCCTCAGGCAAGACAAGACAATATGACAGGGTAAGGCTGTTTGGGAAAACCATAAACATGAGTTTCGAAGAATTACAAAATATATTGGTATAAAACATTTTAACTTCCGTTCGGAATTTCCTGCTGTGTAAACACTGAGGTTTTCTTGGTGCTATGATCTAATTCGGGGGTTTGTATTAATATTCTTCATGGTCTCAGATTATTCTTCTTTAATAATTCAGTGATGCGCTTTACACCCCCTGCTCTGCATGAAGTTTTATCTCACATGCTACTAGCATGTCCCCTGCGTGTGCTTATCTGGGGCACTGCGTAACGGATTTGTGAGAGACCTTAACGCATGGGTTTGGGTATTTAAATACCTGTCAGATAGCCAAGTGCGGCGTGGTCTTTTCATGGCCATCCTACACTGAGCCGATAGAAATTCTGACTTAAGATGGGAGATGGTCAGTGAAGAACCTCAAGCACGATGCACAGGCCTGTTTTCAGCTTATATTTTTCCCTTTGTTTCCTATTTTTAGCGTGCCACCACTGAAAGCCGGTGAGAATTCCAGTACAAAGTTTCAACTCATCCCTTCTGAGGCGGGTCCCAAACATCTGCTTGTTAATTTCTCCTGTGACAAATTCGCAAACATCAAGACCTTTAAGATGGTAAATGTGACTGAATAACATGAAGATATACAATGAACGGTTCTGTGCGTGTATAAATGGAACCAAATGTCATAAGAAATCTTGTATAAGAAAACAACGAGAAAATTAGCAAGCCAAAATCCTCACTTTCTGTGATAAGGTGTTACCAACATTGTATCGTTAACATTTTACATTGTAATTTTAAATAAACTGAGGAATAGTTGATTCTTCATTTACTGTTGTGAGCGCCCTTGTTATTGCAAAGAGCATCTTAATTTCTATTCAGAGACTGTTTGTGTGACTTTCGTCTGCCTTTCTTTGGAAATTGTTCTTTCTGGCTCCAGGTCTCTACACAAACATTTGCAAACTCATTTTTACACATGCAAAGCCTTATTCAGTGGACCTTCAAAGCAGCATTTCTCCTTACTGCAACCGTGATAGTAGAAAGTAGCCAGGATGAATTGCACGATTTAGGTCATTCAGCTTTGTCTTTTTTTGCTGCAAGGTTTGTCCTGATATTTCCTTTTTTGGTAAATCACAGTGACCAAACGAGGCACGGGAAAGGTTCAAAAGGAATCTGGGCAGTGTCCCATTTGAGAGGCATTTGACAAACACATTGAGATAATTGCCCAGCTCAACGTACGTGATATTTTCGCATGCTGGTATTTTACACTGGCTGAAAGTCATCTTTGGCAATCAAAGGGAGCGTAATCTTAAATCTAAGGTATTTTTAACTTAGGAAGAGCTAGGAATTCTTCACTAGAGATTGTGTGTCAGGAAGTCACCTTTCAGAGTCCAAGTTTAGTAAAGCTTACTTAAACCCTTTATGGGAGGACAGGTACAGGCCAAAAGCTGGGTTCCAGCAGCAAGTGAACTAGATGTAGTCCAGTGAGTGACTTGGTTTATGGCCAATAATTGTACACGAGTAACTCAATCTCTGACTGAAAATGAACCGTGTTGGTGAAGTGAATGGGAAGTCAAGCTTCTGCTCTATTGCACTTTGGACTGCTGGGCCAGGAAGCCACTAACAACTTCACAAGTGCCTGGAGCCACATCTGTGTCCCCCCCTTTCACCGCACAGCCTGGGTACCTGGGACTTGCCATAGGGACTCCTCACTCTCACATGAACAGCCCAAGCTCGGACAGGCTATAAGCCTCTTTCGTGCTTGTAGCCTGCAAAATTGCCTTAGGAGGGCACTTGCAGCCACCTGGTTTTCCACTGCCACCCACATGACGTCAGTATGAGACTGTCCTGGACATATAACGAGATGAGCTACAGCGAGGACGTACAAGTCGCCCACAGTGGTACCCTGTCTTTTCCTCCTGATGTTCCTCAAGGCTCTCCAGAGCCAAGACCTCTCATCATGTAGACCAAACAATAGAAGTTCAAGCTCAAGCACACCCTTGGATTTAGATTGTGGATATAGACTTAATGACTTCTTTTTACACCTCATGTATGCATGAAAACAACCAGAGTATGCTAAAGTCAAGTGAGTTTTACTAGCTGAAATGAGAGAATCTTGTAAACTGGATCTCTAAGGGAATTAAAAGGAAGGCAACACCCTTTCCCTGAAACACTTCTCACACACATGGAGTTAACGTGTCTGTGTCTAATTAAATGCATGCCTACTTGGCTACAGGCTCACAGAAGGGATTCCACAAGGTTTTGTGTGGAAGTTGTACTGATCTCCTCTTTCTAGTACAATACAAACATAAGGTACAATGTGGCTACCCTGAGGACACAATAGCACAATACAAACAACAGACAACATTATTAAGGAGACGAATGAAAGAAAAAAAAAAAGGGTATGTTTTTCTCTGAAAGTTAGCAAACTGCACTGCAATTTCAAGGCTCCGAAACAAGGGAAAAGGAGGAACCAAATATTTTGAACCCTTTTGGCTGATGGGTGGGTGGAATTGAGCTAGGAAAAACACCTGTGACAATGTTAAGTCCTTAGTCACTTAGGAACCATGACCACTGCATTCCAAAGGGATTGCAAAAGCAGCTGCTGATGCTTTGCTGTGGTGAAGGTGCAACCAGCAGGTGCCGGTTGGGATGTAGGCCAGCCTGAGAGAGGTTCTGGTGGCTTGGAGAACACCACTGTGGGCGTGACATCCAGAGGTAAAGGAGGTGGTTGCAGCCGAGACAGAAAAAGTGCTCTGAGATTTAATTACTTACGTGAGTAGCAAGGAAGAAGAAAGGAAACAGTCATACTCCAGAGGGAGCAATGCGTAACGTCTGAAGCAATCACTCTAAGTACCGAACGCCTGAACTTAAGAACTGGTCGATGCGGTTTGTCACTAGGGCTGTGTGTGAAGACCAGGTAACATCAGAGGCTTGTGGCTCTTATGGTTTCCAAGGAATATGAATTAAGGAAAAGAGAAAAAGGCCAAGTAAAGTAGCTCTGAACAGCAATCAAATACATTTGAGGAGATTCCTGGAACAAGTTTTGACAGCCTGAACATCCTGGAAGCTTCCAAGAGGAGGAAGGACCTCTGAATTACAATGTAAGTGGAGATACACCATTCCAGATATACTGCTGCCAAGTGGGAAAAGTTTCAGTGTTTTTCTTTCAGGACAGGACTAGCATGAATGTCATATAAGTACTCTTTTTAGTCTTTGTGGTATCAAAGCTTCTCAAAAAAGTGCAAGAAGCCTTTTTTTTTTTTTTGGTAAAAATAAACCTTAGAAACAGGTACTGGAATTTAACTTCTGCATCTTTTTCAGTTTTTTTTTTTTTCTTTGTAACATAAAATTCAGACTAATTTAAGTCTTTACTGGGTGCTAAAACAAGAGCTGTGGAATCTTAAACAGATAAATATTCCTCCCAACAGCAATGTCACTTTATTATCTGTACACTTGTAAGCAAGGGTACAAAAATAAATAGAAATATATTCACAGTTGTGAAGGCTTAGAGTTTGCACTGATAACAACTACTCATGGTTAATAGTTTGGGAGGGGGGTGAAATAAAATTTTTGCTGAAATAGTAGTATGGAGCTGGCTACCATAACAGGTAAACAGACATTTGTTTCTGGTGGGAGTTCCTAATTTCACAGACGTCAGGGAGTGTTGGAGATAATTCGAGACCCAAAAAAACCCCCCTGTCAAACCAACTCACAGCGTACCAGAAGTGACATTAACCAATCTGGAAGTTAAGTAATCAGGAAATGCTCCTTTTCCCTTCATATGGCTTTTACATCCCACCACACTCCCCGTTTCCTCATCCTTAAAGATTCACGGCACACCTATTATCCTTTGTAGGAAGTTCTTCTTGTCTTGGGATTCAAGAGAACGCATTTCCTCTGAGTAAATAATTTTGGTATCTCCTCCCATAATTACACCCACGTTGAGTAGGAACATTGGCATTAGACATACATATATTATAGGAACTAGTTAATTCGTTTGACAAGTCTGCAGGTATTAATAACAACTAAGTACCTCTCCCTTCTCTCAAATTTCATCTGACAGCACAAAAAGATTGCTGGGTTTTTTCTTTTTATGATTAATGGGACTTGGACATCCTTGAAGAGCAAAGTAGAAGGTGTATGCAATTCTCATAAGCTGAGGGAATGGCAGGTGAGTTCTGCGTGTCATTTGCTTCCCCTGAGCAGGGAAACCCTAACTTTATTCAGGACTGTTCCCTTAGGATCCGTGCCCTGTGGGTATCTGCTCAGATTTCTTATCTGAAGGAAATTTTATATTGTAATTTGTTCTTGCACTTCATTTTCAAAGTTCTATTGTTGTTATTATTAAGACCTGTTTGAGAATAACTTTTGAACTAAGCAGAGGATGTTTTGGGGGGAATAAAAAGAAAAGAAATTCCCATTACTTCAAAAGGCACCATGTGGAATTCCATCTAACCCCTTCATTTTTTAAATGATATTGCAGAGGTGGTGTGTTATGCTTTGTATTAACAAAATTAGTGTAATCCATCCTGTGAGCATGGAGCCTATAGATGGGAAGTCGAGGAGGCATTAAACCCTACCAGAGGAAAACAATAATGACAATATCTCTGCTTTTTAAAGTTTTCCATGAAGATTGTTATTGAACTGGGCAATTGGCAAAGCAGGGTTCTCTCTTGTTCAAGGATGAAACAAACATTTTCAAATCAGTTTTTAAAATGTTGCTTTGCGGGGAAAGCCTGCTGCAGTTCACTGTTGTCCCAGACAGTCATACTAAAGATTCTCTCTTTCAGCCCACCAATGCTTATTCACATTACTTCTTTGTGCTCTTAGACTACAAATAAAAAAAAAAAAATCTTCCTTGAATTTAATTATGGCACTTTTTTTGTGTAAGTTAGGTTTTATTTTTACTACTTCTTCAAAGATTATATGTAAATTGTAGTTTAATATGCAGCTATATTGTTTCAGATCTGTCTTAGCATTTCATTGCTATGCTATATGGTACGAGATAGACTTGGAAGCTTGTTTGAAGATCCCTACTATAATAGTACCTGGTGCCATAGGCCTTAATCCATCCTTTCCATCCCACTCTGTTGTTGTTATTGTTTTCTTCCGAATTCCCTTTAAAATGGTGGTGGTCACGTCCCCCCATCCTGTCCCTCCCTACCCCCCAACCTCATGGCTTTGATGATACTAGCATTAATAAAAGTGATTTGGAAGTATCTTCACTAAGGTTCTTGCCCTCAGCATACGCCTTTCAAAAGGTGCAACACAAGGCTGCGGGTGGGCTCTGGGGAGTCGCAGGGGGCAGGCATAAACACAGAGGATGGTGCCTCTCGGAGCTCCCGAAGACAAAACAAATGCTCAAGTGTGAGCCTGGCAATAAAAGATGAACTCTAGAAGGGAAACCAATCTCACAAGGAAGATCATATACATACTCACTTGCCAAAAAGTCAAGTTTAGCATTTAAGGCGCCAAAAGCCACTTTATGGGTTTTAAACCACAGACCATAATAACAGCAGGTGTGCAGGAGGACACTCAATATCAGAGAATGCCAAGCACACTGTAAGTCATCAGAATTCCTCCAGGAAATGAAGGTAACGCATACCAGAGCGGGAATCCCAGTGGTCCAGTTCTCACTCTGCACGGAACTAAATTCTGTCAGACTGATTTCTTTGTCAAAAGCTCCAGTTTATGTCCTGAAATACCCCCTTGATCATTCATATAAGAGAGGTGATCTCTCACTATGTATCTCTCCCTACTCTAGGCCAAATGGCACCAGGATGTCAGCAGGAAAAGCAAGATAGCCATTTCTGAGATCCTAAAAATATGTATGTTGAAAATGTAGAGGGGCTACAGCCCACTTTATTTGGTGCTGACCATGAAATGGCACGGATTTGCCCCTGTGAATTTTTTTAAGTCCAGTGATAAAACAGCATCCAGCACTGCATAGAAAGTATCTAAGTCCTCAGTGTATGACAGCCCTGTAACAAACCCCAGGCAAAAATTTCTATGACTGACCACTAGACTTAATCAACTTAACGGAGCCTCTGATTTTCAAGTTGTCCTTCCTCCGGTAAAAGATAACTGCTCTTAGCAACCTCACCATGCCATTTACCAGCAAATGACTTCCTTCCATGCTGCTGCTTTGTGTCTTTTCCTCTGTTTTACAGATCTGACACCAACACATATCAGCTGGCAGCCATCACTAAACGCAAGCGCGCACCATACTGACAAATATGCCAACACCGAGCTGACTGTGAGGCGAGGACAAGGCTTCACTATTTCCCTCTACTTCAACAGACCAAGGCAGACCGGGGAGAGCCTAGCATTTGTCACTGAAATAGGTAACGCTCCCTTAGCTTAATTCACGTTCTCATAGAACCATAATCTTTATCCCCGGCACTTCTCCCCTTATTCTATTTAGAGATGCAGTTTTTCTTTGTGTATTTTTAACGCTTCCCCCCCCGCGATGTGCTCATTTCAAGTGTGAAGTTAATATTGAACCCACACTCTGGAATGGAAACCTGTCACCCCTTCTTTCTGGCAGGACCATCCCCCTCAGAATCTCATCGTACCAAGGCTGTATTTAAGCTCGCTGAGGCGGGGGCAAGCGGCTGGAGTGCCGTCCAGGGAGCCAGCGAGTCCGGCTACACCAACTTCACAATCTCCAGCCCAGCCAATGCTGTCATCGGACGGTACAATCTCACCCTCCTGGTAACCTCGGGGAACAAGATCTTCTCCAGATTCCTGGGGCAGTTTGTGTTACTCTTCAACCCTTGGTGCTCAGGTAGGTACCAAGGCCTTTGCTCTTGCACTTAACTGACATTTGCTTTCATATCTGCACAGGGAGCTTGCTCCCTCAAGCTGTGTCTTTGCTGCCACTGGTGACCCAATCTCAGCTATCTGTTCAGAGACCCGGTTTTACTACGTTAAAAAGCTGCTGCCGCATCTCTCCCTCCCCCCTTTATCCTAATGAAATGTGCTATACGGGGTGACATCAGACTCCTCCTTCAGGACTGAGCAGATCACTTTTTTCTGTAAACGAGGGCTGACAGACTTTCATAAGTGCACGTACTGCTCAGAACTTGAAGCAAACATACAGCAACATCCTTGACTTGCACCTAAATCCGAGCAAGACTGCTCTTGTAGATGTTACCTGCAAACGCAACAGCTCAACTGACTTTATAAAAACCGAGAGAGGGCTAGCGTGAAGCAGACTGGCATTTCCCACGTCTTTCGTCACGGGTTGAAAAGGGACTTCTCTTGCTGCTCCGTTTTTTATTTCTGCAGCCTCAGCATGTTGCAGAAGAAACGCAATTTCCTAAACTCAGATTTTGCAAATACGCAATAGTCTAAAAACCTAGATTAGACTTAAACTACACCGCTCTAGAATTAAGGGAGCTCTTCACCACCCGAGTGAGTAAACAGCTTATGACAGAAAAGTGACCACAATCATCCACTATTTTCTTCTGTGACCATATGTTAGTCAAGGGCCACTAACAAATATGTCAAGAGCCAACATGAAAAGAGCTGCTAATTAGCTCAGAATGTCTTGGAAGAGAGAAATAATTATAGAAGCACGTTCAGGAAACTCAGACTGTCTCTGCATAGACACTCCTGAAGGGAAAAACCTTCCCAGAACCTCCTGAAAGATCCCTTGTGGTGTAAATTCTAATTGATGGAAACCACACTGCAGGGACTGAAATATCTGACAGCTCCTGAACTGGAACACCAGAGTAGAAGTGGTACTCAGGAGACCAGACAAATCATTCTCAGATGAAAGCTGAGAAAAATTAGTCTGCGCCATTCCAGTTTCAAACTAACGCTTTTGCAGAAGAGCTCTCCAGATTTATCAGAGGATGCAACGACCACTGCCAAACAAAAGGGAGAGTCCTTAAAGCTGGATGCTGCTGAATAAGCTTCTGCAGAGTGGAGTAGCTCCCTGATGCTGACAAAGAGGAACAGATTCAGTTCGAGGGTACGTTACCACTATAGTAAGTGTCACAACAGATGGGAAAGAGAAAAATTATTTTCTCAAAGGATAAATGGCAGATCTGGTCTGTAGATGCAGGTCCACATGGGACCTTATTCATTAAGCTGTAAATACAGGAATTAATTCATAAACTGTAATATCAGTAAAGAACTACTTACAAGGAAAACAGTCAGGTCTAGAGATTAATAGTATTGGGTTGGATCCTTAAGTGGCGCCTGAAAAAAACCACTCCCATCAAATGGTTCATTACTGACTTTGATCTGCTGACATTAAGCAGCATTGTCCACACACAGATGGGCTGGGACACCACATAGACACAGCTGGCTGGCCTCAGAGACCAGAGTAGTTGAGAAGGGGTAAGATATAATAATACAAAATAAAAGACCATATGTTTTCAGAGAAATAACAATAATTTCAATGGCAGACTTACCAGCTGGAAGTCATGAAGAATATGAAAGTACTTGTTAATCAAACAATGAGAACCAAAGCGAAATGAGCCTGAAAAAGGTAAATGCAATCTTAAACTATATAAGAGGGAACAGTCACTCAGATTTAAATATTAATGCCATTGTATGAGGTCACAAGATCTCATTTGGAATTTTCTTTCAGTTAATCTTTCCTGACCAGGAATTGTGAATTCGAACATGCTCGGTGAAGGTTTCTAGGGTAACTGAACACATGAAAAGCCTTTTGGACAAGAGGAAATTTCTAGTTTAGCAAGCCGAGAGCAATTAGTTTCAGAGGTCATATATCTGAAATAAATACAGAACTTGGGCACAGAAAATACTGATCTTACCATAACGATAACAAACCAATAAGCTTATTAATTCACTAATGTATTTGTTTCAAACCTGCCAGTGAAAAGTGATGTTTTGACATTAATAAAGTCTCTCAAGGACATTTAAAGAGAAATCTAAGATGCTTGGCAAGCCAGCCTCTGATAACGATGCATTAAATCCCAATGCTATTGAAGATATGTACAGTTAACCGCTAGAATAAAGAGTGCTAATCATGAATTAAACAAATGATCATACACTGCTTATCTCTAGCTCACAAGCGAAAACATCGATTGCGAAGCTTTAGGGGATAAAAGGATACGTATGTCTGAGAACTTTGTAGAACGTATCTCTTTCCCTAGATGTCTGATACTTGCCACTTGTTTCAGTGGCAAAGGTTATATAAAGAAATTACTAGAAGTATATGTATGTTAGAAAGGGTACTTACATACTGATTAAAAACTATCAATAGAAATTTACATCCTGATTGGTTCTCACTATGCCAGGATAAACTTTAACTCCAGAATGAGAGGACAGAAGAGATAACAACTTTGCATTTTTGTATTAAAAGGCACTAATTTAATAAAGGATTAGGTCTATAGTGGTGTGTCTTTCTATAACTGTTAAAAAAGAGGACTGTTGTGGCTGATTGTGTTTTTTTCCTCCTTGTCTGCTGAGAGTAATAGAAGAAGGGGTTCTTACTATTTAGTCATATTTGAAAGGAAGAGATTTGTTGTGATGTGTTGTGGGGGTTTTTTTCCCCTCCTTTTAAACTAATGTTAATTTTGCTCTGAGTTACTGCTAGGAATGTTGTTATAAAAAACTCTAAGTATACTTATGCAAAGAACTGGCTCTAGCACATTTAATTGAGAGTGTATAAACCTTAGAAAAAAGATGTCCTTCAAGTGATTACAGAAGGACACTTAGATCACTCAATCATAAACTCATAACACCAGAAGGATCCTAGACAGTTATCTAGTCCCACACCATGTTCTAAGGCAGGTTCAGTTCAGCACTTAGGTCATTCCTGACAGATCTTGAATTTCTTCTTAATGACCAGCCACGAGGGAAGCTCCAGTACCTCCCCCAGCAATTCACTCCAATAAAACACCAGCCTTTCCATTAGAATTTTGTCCTATTAACTAGCCAAATCTTCTTTGCTTTGATTTCAGCACATAACTTCTCATCCTACATACAATAGACACCAAGGACAGATTCCCGCTCCCCCACCCTCCTGCCCCATCTTCTTCACCAAAACTTCTGGCATTGATTACCACGCTTGCCCCAGTCCTCAACCCTATTTTTTTTTTTTCTACCTCAAATGATTTAGAATTAATTCATAAATTATATTTTCAGGATTGCTGAGCATTCTCAGTGCTCCTCTCACTCTTTACAACTGATCCACAACTTGAAGTGCAGCACCTGGAGCTGCACGCAGTTCTCCAGGCCCATACTGTCCCAAAAGCTTGGGAATCAACAATGACAATATTATTTTAAAAAAATAGTGTGGACAGCTATAAAAATACTTATATCATATGATATAATATTTAAATTAAATTACACGATCTTTTATTTTCAGGAAGGGAAGGATGGGAAGTTCCTATAGGAAGCTAAAGAAGTTGAGTCAACAAAATAGAAAAGCTGATTTTTATACGTGTCTCCTGAAATCCTGAGGCTTTCAGAAAATAATTTTAAACGTTATGAAATTAAACACAGCACTAAGTAGATATTGCTCCTTAAAGAGTGATCAAAACAGCCTAAACATCTGTGGGAAGCCAATGGTTTCATAGCAGCTATTTCCTGGGCCTCAGACTAGGGAAACCAGAGTGAGTGAGAACTTCAGAGTAACTGAAATCAAGGAGAATGGTTGAGAGCAGGCTATCCTAATAACATGTCTGATAGCACCTTGGATCAGGCAAGTAGAGATCTTCATTTAGGAATTTAAAACAAGACAAACATAGAATCATAGAATCGCCTAGGTTGGAAGGGACCTTTCAGATCATCTAGTCCAACCATCAACCTAACTCTGACAAAAACCATCACTAAACAATATCTCTAAGCACTATGTCTACCTGTCTTTTAAGTACCTCCAGGGATGGTGACTCCCTCACTCCCCTGGGCAGCCTGTTCAAATGCTTGATAACCCTTTCCGTGTAAAAATTTTTCCTAATATCCACTCTAAACATGACTGGAAAGCAGAAAAATGTCATCTGTGTGATTCTTTTCAAATGTCTATTCTACTTCTAACTACCCTGAGAAGGCAGAGTAACCCAGTGAGCTAGCCTGGACTTTTCTCAATCTTTCTCACAAAAATACAATGGACAGATAGGGGACATTTAGATAACACACAAAATTACACAAAGGCTATGCTAAAATTAGGGCAAAAAGTTAAAGTAGTATAACATGGATTCCCCACCCCCCCCAGCCATATACAATAGCAGGCTTTTTCACTGAACTGCACATGTTCAGGGAGCTATAACAACGTGTTTTCCAAACAGTAGTTTTCCCCTTGCCAAATCAAGATACAAATGTTTTTGAAAGGTTGCTAATATTCTCAGATTTAAGTGTAAAAGCACGTGCAACTTGTTTTTCAGGTGATGCTGTCTACATGGCTAATGAAAATGAGAGACAAGAATATGTTCTAAATGAAAATGGAATAATCTTTGTGGGCAATGCGAAGTACATTGAAGCAAGAGGATGGTATTATGGACAGGTAAGCCATAAGGAATTAATTTCAGCTCTTATTCTGTCTCCAGTAGCATTTTCTCTTCTCATTATTTGCCTCTGATAGATATGCCTATTTATATGAAAAGCAAACAAACCTGGCTAGGCTTATTTGTGGTTCACCCAGTGTGAGAGATTTTGCTCAGCACTGCAGCTAGGACTGACTTCTACACGTGTTTGAAGCTCATGGTACAAGCGTGGACCTCATCTGTGACCAAAGCATCCACAGCACAAGTGACAACATACTTGTGCCGCTCCAACGCACCCACTATTTTCCCTATAATGTGCCAGAACTGACATTGACATAGAATTATGGAATCATTTGGGTTGGGTGGGACCTTTAAAGATCATCTATTCCAACCCTCCTGCCATGAGCAGGGACATCTTCAACTAGATCAGGTTGTTCAGAGCCACGTCCAACCTCACCTTGAAAGTTTCCAGGGATATAACTCAAGAGAATCTAATAACTGCAGTCAGAATAAGCTTGGCAGTTTTAGTTTTACTGCTGTCACCTCTTCTGATGGCAGAAGGCATCCTGCCAGATTATTATTATTTTTTTAATTAGTTAGTCCTGCCTTTAGCCAATATTCAAGTGTGAATTGCACACTACTGTCTTTGTGCCTCCCTATCCCTATCACTGTTGGGCTGGAATATCTTAAAAAGGAGGAACTGCAGCAGAATCTCCTCTAATTCTGTTGGTGAAACTATCTATTTTCTTAAAAAATTGTCTTATCTGACCACAGTTTCAAGATGAACTTCTAAACATCTGTCTCACCATGCTTGATCTGAGCCTGTACTATCGTCAGGATGCAGCCATCGATGTAGCCCGAAGAGGAGATCCTAAATATGTGGGCCGAGTAATCAGTTCTATGGTAAGAAGTGGACAATTTAAGCTGAATTACACACGCTTAAGCAGAAAGCATTAGTTATACCACTGAGCCTCAGCCACCTGCACCTTAAGCAACATAATTAACTAGGTATGCTGCATGACACACAACTGATTTTGTGCGTTCTGTCCATTGGCCTATTTTTAGATCAATGGAAATGATAATGACAATGGAGTTCTCCTGGGAAAGTGGCAAGGAAGTTTCCATTCACATGAGAATCCCTCCAGGTGGGACGGCAGTGTGGTAATCCTCCAGAAATGGCGTCAGGACAACTACAAGCCCGTGCAGTACGGCCAGTGCTGGGTTTTCGCAGGCGTGATGTGTACAGGTAAGCTTTCGGAATAGAGGACTATGAAATGGGGGTGAAATGGAGGCATCTGTGACCTCTGGTTTTATCAAAACTACAAAGCAATTAATTCTACAAGAGGAACAGTGCTCTGAAGACTGCAAATGCTAAAGAATCACAAAATATTTGGACACTTCCCTTTGTTTCTCTACATATTTTTCTAATCACTAAACTAAAGCTTTGTGTGTTTTTTGTCTGTGTATGTGTGTTTGTTTGGTTTTTTTTTAAATATATTTCAGTTCTGAGATGCTTGGGGATTCCAACTCGTTTGGTTTCAAATTTTAACTCTGCCCATGATGTGGATAGAAACCTGAGTATTGATAAGTACTATGACAGCTCTGGAAAGAGTCTTAACATCAGCAAGGATTCCACATGGTAAATATGATTTTTTTTTTTTTTTTTTTTTTTGCATCTCACCAAAAATTAGAGAGAAGATTTCTAAGACTTAAAACCATGAATGCTAGTAGTACAAAAGGAAGTGAGTGCACAAAATTTAATACAAATATCTAAACGAATACACTAGACACCAGTTTGGACAGAAAACATACTTCATGGTTTTGAGATAACAATTACTTCAAATAACCAACCCAATTTTTTGCAGTCGCTGGCCTCAAACAAATTGCAACTTTCTTTAAAAAGTGTGTTCCCATTGACAACGTACCAGTTCCCAAGGCTGTTTTAATTATTGACACCAAGCCACTTTGTTCCCGATAATGCAGCTGTGTACCTTCCATGCTCTTAACTGGCTTACTGCTGCCGTAACTTTCTCTCATCAAACACCCAAAGCCTGTGTTTCCCAGCCCGTGTCCTCCCCAGGTAGATGGGAGCCTCCCCAAGAGGTTTTCCAGCACTCCCTTAACTAGACCTTCCCTTTGTGGGAGCTGAAGGGAGAACAATCCCAACACTCTGCAGACTTGGTTACTGGACATTTTAGTCCAGTGCTGTGAACTGCAAGTGATCCATGATCATCAATCAAGCCTCAGAGTTTGAGTAGCCAAAGAAACATGATATTCTTTAAATAATACCATTTTATATTTTAGTTGCCCTCCGGTTTTAAAATCTTTACTCTGCAGCCACTTCACCTTTCAGGAAGTGAACTAACTAGGCCCAAGGGTATATCATCCAGCTCAAAGTCCCTGTGCACACCAGGCTTCACCAAAAGTATCGTCATTAGTCTGCTTTCTTTCACTAAGTGTACGTGGTTGAAGGATATGGGAAGTCTTCCACCCTCTGAACTTCCTTAGGAATATTAGCCTCTGAAGAGAATTCAGCCAATGGATCTTTTCTGTGTCTTCCTGTGACCTACATTTTACCAGTCTTTCGTGCTATCCTTTCCTTTCAGAGTTTGTGGAACTCATTACCGCTGGATGCTGTTGAAAACCCAGCTATAAAGAGTTTTTAAACAGGACAAAAGAGATGCACAGAGAATAAGATGACTAATGACCATTAAACCCAGTGGTATCAATGTAACGTCTAATTCAGAAAGTCCCTAATTCTCTGACTGGAAGAAATTGTACTAGGGGAATTCTATTCACGTGCTGTTCTCATCTCTTTTCTAAACCTCTGCTACTGCACACTGCTATAGATGGAGTATTGGACTTCATGAGCATTTTATCCAACCCAGTACAGCTATTTTAAGTTTCTATTTAAATGAAGAATTTCCCACATTGGAGGGTTACGGAACACAGTCACCAAGTGTTGCCTATATCCACGGCTTAAATCTTTCACCTATAGTTCATATCGCTCCCAAAGCAAACTGCTGCCATCTGTATTCTCTCCCTCCCTGCCCTGAGGTCTACACCTCAACAGCAGGCAGTAAATCTGCCCTTTGAAAGAGCAATAGTGGGTTGCTGTAACTTGCCAGATTCTGTCACATGTTAGACAGTCTTTAAAAAAAAAAACCAAAACAAAATTCCCTTCTCCTTTAGAATTGGAAGTTTGTATGACTCTATATTACTATGTTTTCTAGACATTGTTCTTTGTCTCCAGGGATTATCACGTCTGGAACGAAAGCTGGTTCATTCGCCCAGACCTGGGAACACCATACAATGGGTGGCAGGTTTTAGATGCAACTCCACAAGAACAAAGCAAAGGTAAATTCTTAGCATGACTTCACATCCCTTCTCTAAACTGAGCATGACTAAAGTTTGCCTTTTTCCCCTCCCCGCATTTTAGGATTATTTCAGTGTGGGCCTGCATCTGTCAGAGCCATCAAAGAAGGAGATGTAGACTTGGATTATGACACCTTATTTGTGTATACGGAGGTGAATGCCGATTGCAACAGATGGATCGTATACAAAGATGGAACTAAGAAAAGAGTGTATTGTGATACTGAAATAATTGGCAGGTTTATCAGCACCAAAGCTGTGGGCAGCAATTCCCGTGTGGATGTCACCTGTAATTACAAATATCCAGAAGGTAAAGGAATTATCACGGACTGTTCTTCTTGTTATCACAATTATCCCCTATTGAATTCTTGGTGCTAGGAAGCTAGGATGGGTAACCTGTTTTGTTTGAGCATCTCTCCCCTTCCTTCAGAAAATATTTCTGTCAGTATTCTCACGCTATTTTCTTAATACAATGGGTATTATATTTCTGGGTTTGTGTATTTAGTAGTTTCCTTATTAAGGCACAATACAAAATATGCTTTAGTCCTTTACACAGGAGCACAAAGTGTAATACATACACAAAACAGGGCTATAAAATATGTTTTACTACCCAAGGCAAACTCTCAAGCTGTCATACCAGAAAGTCTTAAAACCAAGTCCATCACGTATGGCGAACTGTGCACAGGTCTGTAGTGGGGGAAGTCACAGATGGATAAGTACTATTTTTCTGCCATATCTGGCAGAGGGAGTGGGGCAACAATCAAACTACTATTCCAAAACCTTAAACTCCAATCCTCTAACACCAGATATCCATCTCCCAGGTGGAGATGCTCATCTCCATGCTCAGTCTCTCTCAGCAAATAAATTCTTCCTTGCTGTGCCCATTCCAACTCCTCATCTGTCCTTTTGAAGGCCCCATTACGCCCCGTTCCTAAGAGGGGTGACTCACTCCGTCTCCCTCTCTGACCACATAAATTCACAGAGTTACGCTCTCTTCTGCTCCGACATCCCACCATCAGCTACCCAGCCATTCAGTTATGTGTTTGTGCTCCCTGTGGACTCAGTCTCCACATCATCAGATTCAGGAAACAAAACTACTAGGAAACAGTAAAGGGACTAAGTGCCGCTCATCTGTAATTACCAAACAAAGCAGCAAAGGTTAAGAACTGCACAGCCGCGTGTTTGCGGGAATATTTTTATCTTCCTGCAAAAACTTGGTACCTAGGTCTTTCCATCCTTTTTTTTTTTTTTTTTTTTTTAAATTTAGGGTTACAGATTTCATATAATAGTTTGCTTAATGTTTGTGGCTCAAAGTCTTAAAAAAAAAAAAAAGGAGGAAAATGTATTTCACTTTTTAAAAAAAAAAAAGTTTGCCATTCAGAATTAGTGGTCACATTTCAATACTTCACTCCTCAAGGTTTTAGTGCAACCATATTTAATACAGAGGCTGGTTATCATCAGATCAGCAAAGTAACACTTACCACACTACCGCACGTTCTGACCAAGGAAAAAAGAACTCTTGCATCCTAACAAATACAAATGCATCATATTTCATTTTAGTGACTTATTCACCTTGTTACATACGTTTATTACTTTCCTGTGAGAAACCTGAACAGAGCCCTATAAAAACACGGGGAACTTTCAGGTGTTGCATATTTCTGGGCGATGCAGAGCTGACGCCCTGTATCACTCTGAAAGCCTTTACGCAGAGAAGGCGCAATGACAACAAAAAGTATGAATTTTACTCGGTTCTCTCCTTCGACCAGGTTCTTCTGAGGAAAGAAAAGTTTATAAAAAGGCCTTGGCAAAGATATTTGGATCAAACGTCACAGAAGGACACACAGAATCTCCGAGTGAAAGACCATCAGAAACAATGAGAAACCCTGGAATCTCTGGGAAATTCAAGCTGGCTGAACCTCCAGTGTTCGGCAAAGACATTACCCTACTCTTAATTCTCAATAACCTATCTTCTGACCGCAAGACTGTGAAGGTGGACATGAGTGCGTCAACCATCCTGTATACAAGGAGACCAGTAACAGAGATCTTGAAGGCAACCACTTCTGTGGATCTGGGTTCTAAACAAGGTAACTTTCCATGTCCCTAAGGAGACAATATAGCGCTCCTCTTAGCCACGCAAAGGCCACTGGAAGTAAGAAACATCAGTATCATACCTCCATCAGCCTCGTAGCCCATCTACTTGCTCCATCTCTTAATAGCATTGTTTATGACTACATTTTACAAGATATTTCCCTCCCCCCAAAAACTTTCCCTAGTTCAACCAGGAATTGAAGGTCTCATGAAATGTTTTACAGAAGGCTACCTTTATGTTATAGCTCCAGAAGCAACACTATATATACGTGTTGCCCAGAGAGGTGGTGGAGGCCCCATCCCTGGAGACATTCAAGGCCAGGCTTGATGAGGCTCTGAGCAACCTGATCTAATTAAAGATGTCCCTGCTTCCTGCAGGGGGGGTTGGACTAGATGGCCTTTAAAAGTCCTTCCAACCCAACACATTCTATGATTCTATGTGTGTGTCATGTGTGCATATAGATATACACATATACACACACACCTGTGTCTGTCTGTGGTGATTATTACATGTATAGGACCACATCTTGCACTCTTAACAAATATAAAACATCTGATGTATGCTTTCTGGCACTCAACAGGCATCACTTGAATAGAAATTAACTAGGACAAAGCTTAAAAGTTACAGTGAAACTGCCTCTTTGGAAGTGTCAAGGCTATTAAAACTATTCTAGAGATCTTTTTCACCCCCAGGGGCTGCAAAGATAAACTTTTTTTCCATACATAGCAGAAAAGTTGTAGGATTACAACAATAAGCAGCTGAGCAGATCACTTGAAAAGGATCTCTGTGAGACTTGACCCAAACTTTCTTCTTGACTGAGGTAAAACAAATAGGATGCAAGGAGGGAATAGGTAAAAATCGTTGTACATCTAAATTATAAGAAATACAAAAGTACAGGAATCCAGTGAAATGCAGATGACCAGATTCCCTCAGTTTTGGGCCAAAATCCTCCGTTCACAACCGTAAGGGTGAAAGGAGTTAAAGTGGAAAAGGATCACCAGAAGAGAGAAACACGCAGCCGGTTTCACAAAGAAGAAACCGACTCCAGCTGCCTTAGCTTCTGTTCTCTTCGATAACTTCAAAACCCCTCACAATAACTATCTTTTTTTTTTTTTTTTTAATCATTCTTTGAGAATATAATGGTTCCTAAATATATGTCTGCATTCCAGGGAAACACATCCGGTTAAAGATTCCTTATTCCTATTATGGAAAATACCTGACTACCGACAAAAGGATCCAAGTTACTGCTCTGTGTGAAGTCCTGCACAGGCATGGGCTAAAGCTGCTGGTGGAGAAGACAATCATTTTAGAGGACACAAACATCATCATTAAGGTAAACAATTCTCTCCCTGATGTCCCAAACAGACAGACAGAGAGAACTAGAGAGTCTTTTTGGAGCTCAGATCTTTAGATAAGAATTTGGGGATAAATGCATTAGTTCAGGCTGCAATTTCAGATGTTGCTCTAAAATTCTGCCTGTCTGCCTGCTTAAATTGAGGAAGTAAGCACGCGAGAGACCGATTTTCAATCTTTGCCTGAATCTGCCCCATTCTTCAGAATGGCTCCATTACCTTCCTTCTTTCCCAGTCACGTGCCACTGCTTCATGGTCACAGAACTTGTTTTCATTTCATCTGTATTCTAGTTATCGGCAAGTGCTTCAAACAACTTTGCCTACTTCCAAAATGCAGACCTAATCCCTTAATTCTAATCTGTTAGGGCCTGTTTATATTGTTTTAACGCTTTAATCCTAATCAATGATGTGCCAAAAAGAAAAAAAAAAAAGCACCACTCAGCAACCCAAAGATCAGACAGGTTTAATGAGACATATTTGTATAGTCAGGGCTCCGTTTCACTGAAATTGTGCACAAAATATTGCACACAGCTTGACAGCACTACTCAGCTAATCCAAATCCAGCTTCAAGCATTAGGAAAGACATACCAACTGTCGGTTCAATGCACTGCTCCTAAAATGCCTCGTTCAGCCTCAAACGCCAGAGATGCTCCGCTTACAGTTCGACTGAAGTCTGGCGCCAGAAAAGCGTAAAACAGGGAATGATCAAAAGCGTGTCTTTGTCATTTAGATGCCTCGGCGGGTTGTAGTGAACAAAACTGTTACTCTGGAGATCTCGTACGCCAACCCCCTCCCGGAGCCCGTGAGCCGCTGTGTGCTACTGGTGACTCTCATGAATCAACAGGTCAAGATACAGTAAGTGAAAACCATCGCATTTACTCAGTGCTTCTAACGTGACCAACAGCATGTCTAATTCCACAATAAGAAAAAAAAAAAATTGTGCTTGAATTGTCTTTTTCGTGTTTGCTATCTATGAAGATAAAAATGCCACTAAATATATATTGAGATATAGGAACTTCCTTAAGAACTAAAAACTGCTAGCATTCTTCCTTCCTGGGAAAGCAAATGGGCACATCAAATTCTTTCGTCTCTCTGATATTTCTTCTACCGCTTGGCTTTATGTTTCTGTTTTTATAGAGGGTACCCTAATACTACAAAAATAAGTCTGAGCTAAAGCAAATAAGACACTGTCACAGCTCCCTCATTTCAGCCCAAACAAGAAGCTGCTCTCTTCTCCTTTAAAGTTGGAGAAAATCATGCCTTTTTAAAGCATAAGAGCAAAATGTTCTATTACTTTTTTTTTTTTTCCCTTTTCCTCTGGACTCTGCTGCTTTATGGATCAACTCAGTGTTGAGCAGTTCATATTTCCTAAAGCCTGTTTTGTCATAAAACAGCCTGACTTTCTGTGGCTCTGGAAATGTTTGGATGTAATAATCCATAAAATATGGGAAATGTTATTCCAGTGAAAGATGAAGCCACTTTAGGCCAAAAGGGGACACAAACCAGAAGCACCCTGGCCATTAGAAAAAAAAAAAAAATCATATTATTGCCAAAATGGATACGAACCAAGCAGGCATCCAAGACAATGCTGGCCTTTGACATCCAAGTTTTCCTATTTTGAGTTTGTGTTGACAATCCAAACTTGTACCCAGCCCTAACATGGAGGCATGATGTAGCACTCCTCATTTCCATCAGTAAAAACTTCAAGAGTCAATGAAGATGGTACTATCTTCTCTCATTTCTTAGTTTTCACAAAGCCCCAAACCCTAAGCAGTTCTTAAAAACCAAGGCTGGGTCTCAAGTAACTGTTGGTGCCCTAGCGATCATGCAGTTCTGCTTCTTGGTAATCTCACGGAAAGACAATGCAAGCCTGAATTAATTGATTTTTAATTTATTTTTTTCAGTCTGGCACGACTGGCACCAAGGGAGAGATCAAAAATTTATTTTGAATTCACACCTCGCAAGTCTGGGCCCTTACAGCTGCAAGTAGACTTCTCTTGTGACAAGTTTTCACATGTCAAGGGATTTGTAACCATTGCTGTAGCACCTGCGTAATGCGACGGAATCGATCTCGTATTTCAGCATTAACATGGCAAGACGTTCTCCTCCATATAGAGACCGCGATGACTGCAAGAAACTTCCCACAAAAATGGTGACCTCTTACATTGCAATAGAATCAAGTCTCCTGCTTTCACAGTGCTTAATTATTTACTCTCTAATTGTATTTCTTTTTTTTGTCTTCGTGTCTAAAAAAATGAAGCTCCTTCCTTGTAGAAATAGTTTCACTGTTTCATCAAATCTCATTGTATTAAGCTCCTGGTTTTAATTTTTCCATCAGATAACACAGTCTCTTTGTGACCACATTCTAATTGTCAGCAATAAATAAAAACTATTCATAACTGTATTATTTTGTAACGAATTGTACATTCCATGGAAATACAAGACATCACAAGATTGAGGAAAATGCTTTTTCCTTCATTTAAGTTTCTTACCTAAAAAGTAGAACAGTTCCTCCACTGTTCACTTAATGTCTGTGTTTTGTGACACCCATAACCCTGTGAATGGGGAGGAAAAAAGCCTACGAAGGCTGGAAAAAGTAGATGTTTGGGGTTCACGACAACAATATTTTTGTAGCCTGCAGGCATAGACCTGCCGCAGAGCAGACGACATATCTACATATTCAAATCTGTAAGTTAATTCCTATGTAACATGACAGAGTCCCAAGTACCACGAAGCCCAGGGAGAGTCCTGCATTAATAAGGAAGTCCAGCAACACAAGGTAACTAACGCTTTTTGCCCGCCAATGTAAGGTCACTCAAGACCAAGGAATACTTTTGTCTTCCGACTTATAAAAATGTTTAAAGCAGAACTACTAAGGCCAAAATTCTGAACCACAAAGTTACGTCCACGTTGAACTCCTGATCTTTTGCCTGACAGGTAGCAACATTTCACAGAACAGTTTGGGTCAGAGAGTCTGGTACATCCAGACACAAATTCTTGCAGAAAAGAATACACAAGAAAGCACAGCAAAACTTTAGATCCCTTTTTTAAAAATAAATTTAAGTGGCAGGTAATTAATTTGCCTTTTTGGTTGCATGCAATCTTGAATGTGGAAACAGACCAAAAAACAGCAACAGACAAAAAAAAAAAAAAAAGATACAACATAGAAGTGTAGAGGTGAGGAAAATGAGGGATCACCCCTTTTCCCCTTACTCCCCAGTCACAGTCCACTGAAAGTTCAGGAAGTTCAGCGTGCAACCTCCTCTCAGGACAAATTGCCGCGGCCTGTTTCTAGATAAGTTGTGATACAGGATGAGGGAGGAGCGAGCGCGAGGGAGCTTCCAGAGCAGCGCGGGGTGTCTGTAATTAGAGTGGGCAGGGCTCGCACCAGCACAACAGCTCTGCAGCTTCCTCCAGGGCCCAACTCAAGCTGCCATGCCAAACAGCTACGGAGAAACATGTATTATGAACGCCAAACTACACACAAGAGTGATTAAAAGCAGAGGCAGCCTTAAACACTCCTCTGTACTTCAGAGAAATCCCTGACGCGCAGGTGGCTGCACAGCAATGGCCTCAGTGGGACGTATTGCTTCACGCGTGAGAAATGTGTATTGTACATAACCATGGCAGGAACAGAGGATGAGAACGCCACAAGTCTGTACGCCTCCAAGAAAGAATGAATTGCATGCAGTTACGTGAAAGATCTTCAGGCAGACCTGCCTCAAAAAGAAAAGAAGAAAAAAAAAAAAAGAGAAGTGGTTTATGCTATGCAAAGCCACGATGCTACTGAGCAGTAGTAACACTAATATATTACAACTCTACTTCGATCACTCCACATCCCATACATCCACGTTGTACAATATGTACATTTGTCTATACCCGCCCTCTGCACTGTCTCCAAAAACCTAAACTGACACAAACCAAACCATCCAAAATCAAGTTTCTTCTGTCTACTTAAGACTATATTTCCTTCATCAGATCAAATTTGGAATGTTTTCCCCTCTTAGCAGTTAAGACACCAGGATAGTGTTTATCATCCTTCCTCAGCCGTTCACCAGTTTTAAATAAGCATAATTAGATTCAAGATTGTGCAATTAAAGTAGTCATAAGTAGATGCTTACGTAGGATGTTACTACCAAAACAGTAACTAGCAACCACAGGTCACACCCAGCTTGTATAAACTCTATTTTATGTAGTGAAGTCAAGAGTCCTAAGTCTTTCGTTACTCCTGCTGGTGGAAGAGGATTCAGAATGTTCTTGCACACTTTTGTATCCATAACCTGAACTACGCACAAGTGTGGAAAAGAAGAAAGAATCCTCATGGCGGGTAAGTTAAGAATAGCCTCATTGCTCCAGACATCACTCTTCCAATACAGATGCGTGACGTTTGCTGAGGAAACAGGATAAATTACATTTAGTTGTTCCCTTGGCAATTTAGCCCTTTTTAGGTTAAATGCATTTTTGGGTTATTCTACTAAAACTGATCTATTTTTATTTCTTTTAATATCATGGGTCTTGAACGTATTCTTTTCTATATATCTATTAATTGCTTTATACAGTGCTTTCGCAGCCACCTGATCAACACTGTTGGCTAGTGACTTGGGCATCAGACTGCCACACGCAAGTCCCAGGCTCTAATCCCTCTCTGATATCAAATCGATGTCCGGCCTCAGACGGGTCACTTCATGGCCTCTGGACTCCCACGTTCACCTCCCTACGAAGCGGCTGTGTTAGCCCGCACGCTGCTTTGTTGAAGTGCAATCCCAATATCTATGTATTATATGTATATATTCTAGCACTTGCTCTCGCTGTCAAGCTGACCGGAAAGATCCGTAGTTAGAAAGAAGGGTCACATAATACATCTACACAAAGTTTATCTACAGTTTAGCCTAAGGATTTTTTTCTATTATAGCTTCAGCTTTCTGTCAGAGGCAACAGCAAGAACCCTGTGTGCATAACGATCGGCATTTTCAGCAGTGATCGCCGATGCGGCAGACTGGCTTACGAGCATGCTGCCAGCGTCTATCCATTAGCGGACAGACACACAAACAACTTTTAGGAAGTTTGTCCAATTGTATTATTGAAAATATTTTTTTTCCAACAGAGAGCTACTGAAAGCAGAAAGAGAAATTATAAGATTTAAATTGAAACTGTGAAGACCAAAACAAAGAGAAATTGGAAGTACACAAAGACAAAAGACTGGTATTAGGCTTTATTGTGTTCTTGCCACATACATAAGCCATTTTTTGCTGATCTCCAGCACATATTCACTAGAAACGCTTGTGTAACCATGGACTTTGCAAGGCAAACCAAACTATTAATGCAGTAAATCCTTAGAGCTAACCAACACTAACCACTGCCTTCTTTATCTTCCTCCTTCTCCAGGTATCTGCTCTTACTCTGTTGTACATCTTGTCTTTGCCTCAGACATTCCACTCAAAGTCTTAGTGGCGCCGTTTAGGTCCTTAAAGTCGGAGTCCCGCCAGTATCCAACCCACGGCTCAGCTGCTATTAAATCCTATATGTGCTACATTTTTATTTGCAGACATGCAAAACGCTCTCGGTTATCTGCATCATTGCACAACTAATGATGCTCACAGTCCCCGCCTCAGGGAGCTCTTCAGGATACGCAGTGGTGGGACACACATGGGCAAAGTGTCGCAAGGCTAAATTCTTTCCAAACTCTGAAGCCAACTGCCCTTCAGAAACAGGTTCTAATTCACTCTTAAATTAGAGCGCTTGATGTTAAGAATGCTGTTTTCTATAGGTCCTTTTCAATTAAGCATGTTTAAACCAGAATAACAAAGTGATGATGCAAGCAAGAAACTTTCTAGACATTTTACACCACATGCCTCGAACATCACACTCCTATCAATGGAATTTTTTTTCTCTAGGTGACATGTCTGAAACATGACCCTTCACTTAACTGAAAAGTTTCACACATATTTATGCTCAGACTACAGGAAAGCAACTTGCTCCAGGCACTTACTGCAGCCTCAGAACCGCATGTGCACATTCACGTTTCTTCCAAAAAATCTGAAAAATGAGTATAATTATGACTACATCAAGGCTTCACAGAACAGAATTCTGTGCTGTAAACACAGCAGAAAACTCAAATCCCACCTTCTCTACTTCTATAGCAGAACTCTACAGATTCCCTCAGGTATGAATCTCATTCCAAGAGATTCAAGGTGCTGCTAAAACCAAGTCCGGGAGCTTAGTTCAGTGAAACCATGGAAGTGTTGCTTCCATGGAGATGTTCTTCAAGTGAAATTCCTCTGGAACGTCATACTTGGGAAGGGTACTTCTCAAACACATGTGTTCATAGAGGGATCTGTATTTTTTTCTGCTTTGTTTTTGTTTGGTTGTTGGTTGTTTTTTTTAATCGATTGGGGAATGAGAAAAGTTGAAAGCTTTTGCAATCTGTGCTTCAGCGTCCCATTTTAAATAGTGGGCAATCTATCATGATAGAAGAGAGCAACCCACAGCACCGCCTCAAGAAACACCACTCCTAATCCTACCATCTGTCCTCTGCTGGTTATCTTTTTCCTACAGAGTGGGAAATAGCACCCAGCTTCAAGCAACGAGACTATAAATTAACTGAGATACAAGATATGCAACAAGATAACGTGCAAGTTTGACAATGAAGATACTAGCTTTCTATTCATCATCTGTCATACCGTATTTCCAGGATCAGACACGCACTTGCTCACGACAGTTTTAATATTTCTTTTTGTACATCCGGAAAGCATTCTGGGAACTAGACATTACCACAGAAAAAGAGCGGGAACATGGTGGAACAAAACGGTCTCTTCAAACTTTAACGAAGTCTTATCTAAATACAACAGGGTTTTGTTATTTTATTTTATCAAATCAAAGATTAATTCTCTGAAGTGGTGGTTTTTCTGTCTCTGAAAGATGCCTGCAAAAAAGATATTTTAGCTGGTCATTTAAGTTGTTGTTTATTTTGTGACTTTAATAACAACAGTGGATTTTCCTGTTTTCCTAGAACATATATATAAATATAACAAAATGACTGCATTAGACAAGCTGAAAAGATGCACAAATTTGGAGGAACAACGCTTTAATTAACTTGCCTTATGTCCTTTCTAGCCCTGAAACTAGCAGATGTCAACTGGCAATCCAAACTAAACAAAGCTGCACACCACACCTCTGATTACAGCAGCACAGAAACCATCCTGAGGAGAGGACAGGCCTTCAGCATCACTCTGAACCTCAAAACAAGAGCAGAATCTGGGGACAACTTCACCTTTATTGCAAGCACAGGTAATTTCCCCATGGCACTCACCTCGCTTCCAAGTCGCTCCAGCTCCAAAACACTAATGCCATACAGCTCTGCGTGGTCCATCCCCAGATCATTAAGCTTTGTCCTCTTTCATTCAGGATTCATTGTCCTTTTAGGCTTCGGAGCTCCCATTCAAAAGTACAATCAGTACCTTAAGGCAATAGACAGTTAAGGTAATAATTAATAGAAAGTTAGGCGCCAACCTAATTTTAAAAACAAGCCTATCTCTGCTCCCACAGACCTACCTGCAATGCCGCAAGTCATCTTCATTCTGCGGTTCCCTGAGCATTTTGCAGCTCAACCTCCCCCAGCCCATCATCCCCCATTTGTCTCCTCTCCTGACTCTACTTCACCTGTTTCAACTCCCCTTGATTAACTTCATGTGTTCCCTGTTACTAGAAGAGTCTACACGACCCCTTTTATCAGACTCCGATCTCTATCTTCCCAAAAGCCTCCTCCAAAAAATTCTGCAGGCAGCTGCTAACTCTTAATGAAATGCGTATTACAACGTGTGGCTCATCCTGACTACATATTTTTGAACTATCAGGTTTTCAGGACAACAGGCCTCCTCACTCGTAGAATGATTACGGGTGTACTCACTTTTACTGGGTCCTGCACATGACGCAGAGGGCTGCACAGTCCGATCCTATGGATGGGAGCACAGCTAGTTTACACCGAATAGGCATTTGATCTGATAAGCCGCAATCTTTCAATGTAGTCATTAAAAAAAAACATGGAACGGAGATCATCGCTGACCCCAGGTTTGTCACCCACAGCTGTCATTCAGAGTTGCTGTCCCTCTTTCCTCTGGCAGGACCATCCCCATCGGAATCACAGCAGACCAAGGCCGTATTCAGCCTTTCTGAGGAGAGTGCCAGCGGCTGGAGCGCAACCCAGGAGCCCAGTGAGCCCGGATGCATCAACTTCACAATATCCAGCCCAGCCAACGCTGTCATCGGACGGTACAAACTCAAACTCCAGATGGTTTCTGGGAACCACAAGGTCTCTTCAACGCTCCTGGGCCAGTTTGTGCTACTCTTCAATCCCTGGTGTCCAAGTATGTTTTGATGTGTCGCGTCCTTCAAATAACTCATTGTCTCAGCTAGGAAATCTGGGTGTCACAGTAAAGCTCAACATCAAGAATCATGTTTTTGCCCCTTCTTCAGTGCTGCAATGCATCAAAGATCCAGCCTCTTGCTTGTAGAATAAGAAATCAGAGGCAGGAAGCATTCCAAATATTTATTCTGTAATTTTTTTCCCCTCTGACACTTGGGTTCAGTTGTAAACCAAGCAATATCTACCAGTATGACACAGACTGAGATTAGAGAAGGGACAGGAGCATAGTCAGTTTGCCTCAAAGGTACTTCGTGCTTATTTTATTCCCTCTCTAGATGATTACAGAGGAACAGCAGGGAGTCCTAAGCCTGAATGTGCAGACAGCCCGACCTGTTCCCTAGAGCTCCCCTTGAAGTGAGATTTTCAGTTACAGCAAAACAACTCTCCTTTCAGCCAGCGTGTGTCATTCTGCTTCTAGATGATGACGTCTATATGGCTAATGAAAAGGAGCGACGGGAGTATGTCCTGAATGACAGTGGAATCATATTTCAGGGCTTGGATAAACGTATTCAACAAGAAGCTTGGAACTATGGACAGGTAAAGAGCATCACCTATTCCAGAACTTTGAAAATAAGAACAGTGGGTAAATAGGCTCTTGAGGAGAGTGAATCACTATCTCATAGTATAAGAGTTCAGTATTCCTCTCTCACGTATTATTTTCTTGCAGATGTATGTCTCACTTATTACAGCAGCATCAGGATCGTTTCCCCTGTCCTGGCATGCGCTAACACAGAAATAAAAGAAACAAAGCACAATTTTAGTTTTCTTCTGCCTATTACACAAACTGGTAAAATTCTACTCATTTCTTGACCCTGGTAAAGGGCAAAGGAATCCATTCCAGTATTAACCTCTAGGTATTGCAAGGCTCGTACATCTAAATATTTACACGGTTGGTTGGTAATGCGGCAGAAGACACTAAAAGGATATCCCAAATCTATTCAAGTGACACAACATGAGTTGGAATTTTTGAAGATCAGTTTGGCCTTCTAAGCACAGCTGCTGCAACTACAGTCCTCACTACAGCCCACCTGCAGCCACACAGCCATCCTGCAACTCGTTGGGCCAGTCAAAACCATTCCTGACCACTTCATGCCTCACACCTGCACCAGCAGTTGCACAAACAGCATTTCCATTAGCCCTCCTGATCACTGTGGCTACTTCTACACTAATAAACAAAACAAGGCCAGATCTGCTTTCTGTCTCGGAGGCGAAGTGGCATCCTTGCCTGACCACATCCATACAGCACAGCGCTTCACTCTGGCGTTCTCTGGGCCCAGCACAGTGCCTCTGTGACCCTAATCCACAATAATTATTTTTGTGGGGTATTTTTCAGTTCAGATCATCTGACACATGGTGAAGGCAGCCCATAGGAGTGAAGATTTCATAGCAGAAGGGTACCGGTAGGGGCATGGTGGGATGCGGGAGGGTGCGGAGCCTGCTGAGCCAGACCTGGAGTGGTCTTGTCCCTTCCACCAGGTCACGTAATGTCTTCATGAATGGTAGTAGCTGTGGCCCCAAACCATGCTCATAAACACGCTGTCTTTAAAATACTATGGAGAGTCATCAGCCCAGTACTTACGCTTTCTTCTTGGCCCTATTTTCTTTTAAAGGACAGAAAATGCTTATATCACCAACACCATCCCTATTGTGCTAGGAGAAGGAAAATAGGTGGGGAGTCTATCCTTGGGTTTATGTTTGAATTAGCCTTTAATATATTGCTTGTTTTGATTTCAGTTTGAAGAGGGTATCCTTGATATCTGTCTGTCTATGCTGGATCGAAGCCTGAACCACCACCAAGATCCAGTTGTCGATGTATCCAACCGAAACAATCCCATCTACGTGAGCAGGGTTATCAGTGCTATGGTAAAGTCATCAATTAGTTACAGCTGTACAATGCACCTACTAACAAAAACCACAATACTTTATTGTGAATGCCTCAATGTTTTATAGGAGTAGGTAATTTTTCTCAACAAAATAGCTACAGAAGAGGTAAAATGGAGATTTATTCTCAAGGAAAAATACCCGTAAAGTTTAATTTACCTTCTTCCCAGAAGTTTGCTCATAACTGAAGGAACATTTCCAAGAACTTCTGGGGAACGCTGAATCTCAGATGTATTTTCCTAACAGATTTTCAGTCCATTAGATCTTTTCAGTAAATTTGAAAGCCTGCATCCATTCTGAAATCATTTGCTAACTCTTTCAAAAACATCAAAAGAAGCATGAAATATTTTGGAAAACTGGTGTTGGTATGGCTGCATTTAACGTGTATTTAGTATTCTTCACGTAAGGGGGATTCGTTCAGTGAGGCTGGCGTGCATTTCCTTCCACAAATAGTTACATCTCCTCAACACCTCCCCCATCCTCACAAACATATAAATGCACAACTAGGCAACTGAAAAGTTTTCCATTTTATAGATAATCCATGCCTTACCACATCCCTTATCTGAGATGCCTCCTTTATAGCTGTGGTCCTTTTCACCCTTTTGGACAGCACTCGCTTTAGGCAATTTCATCTCTTTCAGGTTAACAGCAATGACGAAAAAGGAGTAGTGGAAGGGAAGTGGAACGGAAAGTACCGCTCAGGAACCAACCCCCTGCAGTGGAGTGGAAGCGTGACCATCCTTCGGAAGTGGTACAGGGGGAGATACAAACCTGTCCGGTATGGCCAGTGCTGGGTCTTTGCAGGAGTGATGTGCACAGGTAAACATGAAGGGATGAAGAACACTATCAGAAAGGAAGCTTACTAGAATTTCTGTAGTTTTAACTTTGTGATGTTATTTTTGAAGCTGTTTCAGCTTCGGCAGGGAGAGTGAAGAACCTATGCTCTCCATGCACGAAGGGTTATTTTCTTCCATTTTAAACAGCCTGAGTTATACTGCACCCCAGTTTTGTGAGTCATCAAACAAAATGCAAAGTGGTTTGCCAGGCTGGGATGGTGAAAAGAGCAAGGTTTCCTTTTTCAAAGTTAGGATTCAAAGAAAATCAGTGCCCTTTTAAGTCTGTCTCCTCACAATGCCAGTTTTCTACTGTTGTGCCTTACCTACTGGTGACACAAAAGCAAATCACAGGCCTGAAGACCTGTAAAGGGAGCTGCAAGTCGGGAAAAGCATTTCATCCTAGCAGTTTCCATTCAGAGCTGCTCTGGGAGACGTGTCACTGGGGAAAATACAAAGGAAAACTAATGCAATGGAGAGGTATGTCTCGGAGAGGAAGAAGAAAATGAAGCAGGTAACAGAGAAAGAAACACAGGGAGAAAATGGGGAGAGAGAACAGGATGAAGAATGAAGGATTAAAATAAATGGGTTAATCTAACTCTTATTAAAAAGACCATGGCAGCTAAGAATGTCCTGTGTGCGGAACTGTCTTCTAAGCAATGGGCACAATGACTGTGACTCACATCGTGTCTGAGAAAGAAGTTTCTGAGGGTTTGTTTCTCCACTGAAAAGATATACACTAGCCTGCTTTGCCAAGAGAAACAGAAAAATACTTTCCACATGCCTGCAAAATAGATTTACAGAACTTTTATGGTATTCTGTATTGCAGTTCTGAGATCCTTGGGAATACCTACTCGTGTTATTACAAACTTCAACTCTGCCCATGACACAAATATAAATCTGAGTATTGATAAGTACATTGATAATTCCGGAAAGACCCTGGACTTCAGTGAAGACAGTGTGTGGTAAATATAACTTTTTTTCTTAGTATTTCTTCCATTATATTCTCCTCTAATTAAAAGATCTAGAATCATGCTCCTGAAAACCCACCCCAACCTCATGCTCCCAGTGATATAAAACCCCATAACAATCAGCAGTGCTCAGAAATGCAGTTCGTGCTCAGTTTCATCATTCTGAAGAATTAACTGAGGAGATATTTGTACCGTTGCTATTCAGCATATATTTTGAAAATATAACTGCTAATCTTGTCTCTACTGTACGGAAGTTTAAATTTTTCCAAAAAGAGTTGATTCCTAGAGCAGAGCACTCTCAGGAGACGGTAAGTTTTAGCCCCAGCTCCCGTGCTATACGGGGTTGATTGTCTCAGGCTTTCATGATTACCATTATACATCCCTTGCACAATACCGAGAGGTTCTAAAATAAAGGTAATACGTTTAATGCAGCTGAGAAAAATTTCATCCCATCCCTTAGGAAGAACATGCTGCTTCATCTCAGAAAAGCTGTTAAAAACTGTGCTTTTGACCAACAAGTGGACGTGTGTTGTACCACATGCATCAGTGTTTCAGTCACCAAACACCTTGCACCATGTGGACTGAATGGGACAAGGGTGACACGAAGTAGAAAGCAACTGTGAATTAAACACCAACAGAGAGCAATGTGCGCAGGAGGCCTTGGGCTGTACAGCGTGTTGTTCTGGAACGTCCAGAATTTAATACTTGACTCTGCAATTAATTATTTTCCTTTTAACATTATGTTTTTCATAACATCCCAACATTTCTTAGAGATCTGAACACAAAAAGCTGGCAAAGAGGTGGAAAGAGGTACTCAAGAAAGGAGACAGTCTCTCCACAGAGGAGTTTTCATTCACTTGACTAGGGTTATTTCTTGCTTGCACAAGAAATGTATCCAAATCTTTCAATATATAATTAATTGCATCAATCATGGATTCCCTGTTCTACCTCCCATACAGGAATTTCCACGTCTGGAATGAAAGCTGGTTCATTAGAAGAGATCTTGGCTCTTTTTATGACGGATGGCAGGTTCTGGATGCAACACCCCAGGAAAAAAGCAAAGGTAACACTGTTGTAAATACAAAAAGCTGTAGATATTGTTACTCCTAAAGATTGCTACTGAAATTTCAGGATGACCCTCTTCTATCTACTCCCTGGAGATGTAGATTAATTCGAGTGCACAAGAAAAGCAATATCCACATCAGTCTCCAGTAGGGTGCTTTTCTGTCGGGCTCTGGATTGCCTAACAACATGCTAATTCTTACCTTTTTTTTGATCCTCTGCCTCCACAAAAGCAATTCACTTATCTCACCCTTGCTTTTCTTAGCCCCTAGCATTACACAGGTTCATAAAGTGACATAGAATAGCTACGGTTGGAAGGAACCTTGGTTACTCCAAGCCCCTGCTCAGCACAAGGTCAATCAGAACAGGTTTCTCAGGACCACGTCCAGTTGGGTTTGACTATTTCACAGGATGGAGACTCCACAAGCTCTCTGGGCAAACGGCTGCAGAGTTTGACCACCCTCATAGAAAAAGGTTTTTTTTCTTAGATTTAAATGGAATCTTCTGTGTTTCAATTCCCTCTCCCAGACCAAAATAACAGCACACCCTGCTGGGAACAAGCCCTGGTCTGTACCATTCCCTGAATTCTTCACAGCCACTGTCTGAAAACTTCCTCATTGACAAGGGGGGAAAAAGCTGGCAAGTAAACAGCGTGGGTGACCAAGGACCAATGGTTCACACTTTGGCTCTGATTTTATTTACTAATACAGACACAACTCCACTGATGTAGTTTGATGAGCTCCATCAAAAGATTCATTTATTTGCCCATTTAAATCCCATCAAACTCCAGATAGATAAACTGCTTCTCATTCCCCACTATTAAGTTTACCGAATTTAGCTTCCTGGTTCTTCTCAATGCACACGCAGCATTGTCTGACGGTACTCATAAGTCTGATGGTACTTCTGACTGGGCTCCCAGCCCCTCCTCTCCTTTCACCAGCCAGCTTACACACAGCCTTGCAAGCTTTGGAGGGTTAGACCATTTGTCACAGCACACATCATTAGAAGTGTTCGCTCTCCCTGCACCTTCTGAGCCTCACAACCTCCTCTCTGCTCCTACCGCGTGATGGGAAATGCACGTGGAATCTCTGGCCATGCTGTTACCCTAATGCACATAGAAACAATGCACTTTATTCAAACAGGTCTTTGGAGAGACTACCTCTCCCTCTTGCTGTCAGCATGAGGATTTGTGTTCTTTCGCAACAGGCTGCCATTTAACTTCTCCCTCTCTCTAATACAGGCATCTATCAGTGTGGTCCTGCCTCCACCAGAGCCATTAAGGAAGGGCATGTGAACCTGGATTATGACAGCTCATTTGTGTTTGCAGCAGTAAACGCTGACTACGTTACTTGGATTCACTATAGCAAGAAAAGAATAGAGAGAATTTATTCTGATACTAAGAAGATTGGAAAATTTATCAGCACCAAAGCAGTGGGCACCAACTCCCGTGTGGATGTCACTGCTAATTACAAATATCCAGAAGGTAAATTCTTTATTACAGTTTTCTTGCCAGTGATGGTCAGAAGTGAAAAGAATTCAGGCCTTTGTTGGATGGAGCACTGACTTAATTTCTTTACTTCTTCTGGAGCAAAGTAATTGTGACTTTTCAAAATCTTAGGGCTCGTTGCCAGCTGACAGTGATTCAATATGGCCTTTGTGGCCCTTGATGAAATACTAACTTATTCAATGCAAAGTCAAAGCTACTTCTGTAAAACATTCTGTCCCAGCTGTTCTGATTGGCTGGTGAGAATATTTCTGTTATGACATGCAGCAATAGCCATTCTGGAGACTTGTTTGTGGAGAGTTTCTTCAAGAGGATTTTTTTTCCCATCTTAATTTCAGCAGAGATGGCAATTGTCCCAGCCTCTGCAGAACTGAGCTCTCCCAGGAGTTATCTTTCTACTGCTCACGGCTTCTAAGAGGTGCCCCTGAACAGCCAGCGAAAGCTGACGGGCATTCGTTTGCTTTTGTGTCAAAATTAGCATTTAGGTTAGACCTGACTTTCTCGTCCTGCGTATCTTTGTCCTCCCCAGCTTTCTTCAACTGTATTATGGCTGCATTGTACCCTCTCCAGCATGCATGAGATCTCTGACCATGTCATCTTTCAAAGCAGGATCCTTGAAAGAAAGGCGGGTGTATAAAAAAGCACTGAAGCTGCTTGGTGTGAGAAGCACTGGAAAAAAAGCCAAAATTACAAGACCTGGAAGACGACCTTCAGCAGCACGGAGACAGCCTGCACAAAAACCCAGTATCTCAGGGAAGCTGATCCTTGATGCATCTCCTGTAATTGGCCAGGATATTCTCCTTACTTTGGCACTCAGGAACTTGATCTCAGATGTCAAGACCATAAAGGTTAAACTGAGGGCTTCAGCCATTCTCTACACCAGAAGACCAAAAGCGGAGATTTTGCAGTTGTCGAGGTCTATTAAACTTGGATCTGAAGAAGGTAATTTTAATTTTCTTACAGCTTAGGACAAGACATAGCTTTGTTTTGTCGCCAAATCACATCATAGAAATAATGAACGGCTCAAGAAGTACATGACCTGCACAGGTTGGAGGTTAAGGGTATTCAGGAGAAGAGAAACACAGATATTTGCCCTGTCTTAAGCATTTGCTTTGGGGCACTGTCAGAAAGGACACCGAGCTGGGT
>CANTUZ010000013.1:6383039-6401696 GCA_947846985.1 Fratercula arctica | reverse complement strand
CTTTGCCTTGCAATAGCGCTGCGACACAAACCCTGTTGGGCTGGGCACTTCACCGGTGCAGAGCAAAAACCTGCCCCTGCCCCAGGGACATCTCAGGCTCACAAGGTAATTACTTATCTTCATCCATTAATTTAACACACACCCCCCCTCTTTTTTTTTTTTTGCATTACCCAGATAATATCGTTTCTCTCCCAGACTCAAAATACAACAACAAATAAATGATTTCCTGTAACCTCCTGAGATAGGGAGAACCGAGACAGACGTGTTGCCATCAGGCACTGACCCCCTGGGGTAATGGAAGACTGGGGGACGCGTCGGGGAGACGCACCGATCTGGGAAGCTGCAGCATGGCTTTGCTAAAATGACACAGCCAAAGATATTCTAGAGATTATCCTCCAAAAACTCAGTGGTCCAAGGGCTTAATGACTTAAATAGTGGTCAAATGTCTGCTTATTATCAATTGCCTATTGCCAGTTGAACTGCATTAATGAAAGTTTCTTGATAAAAGCTGCCTTATCACCCGGAACTGAGATACCCAGTCTAATGTGCTCCTGCAAGGCTGGAGGAAATGCTCCTTTCAGCAGCAAAACAGACGATGTGTCGCTTCCCTGAATTAGGCTGAGTCAAATGGATGGTCAGGCCCTCCGGAAAGACGCAATTTCTTTCACCTTTTGGTGTTAAAGGACTGCTTTATCCATGTGCCAGAAAGGATTTTGGCTGCTTGCAGGACTTTAGAGTCCAAGCAAACACACCTTGCTGGCCATTTGCAGTGGCCCAGGCCACTAGCGACCGGCAGCGTCGCCGCACCCCGAGGGGACAGCACTGTACATCCCTCTGCCATAACCGTGTACTGCCTTGCAGAAAATGAGTTGAAAATGGTATTTAACATTGTTGATTATGATTTTTCCAGATTTATTACCTGTTTTTTTGTTCACTGTTTGGCTGCCTGCTCCCCCTCCATCTGCCAGCCCTGTAATCCACCTCCTCTTATCTCAGCACAGTTCGCTCCACCTCTTGCTCATTTTCATTTTATTGCCTAGCTAATCTCATCCTCCTGCTTTTCCTGACACTGCTCCCCCCTCCCCATCTGTGGAGATTAAATCACTGCTCCTTTTGTTTGGTGCCACTCAAAATTCCCTCATTTCACTCAGGCTTTGGGATGCTTCCAGGCACTTTTGCTGTTGTTGCACACATCCGTTCTCCTGGCACAAAAAGGCCCGTCAGCATCTGATGGAAGCGTTAGTGAGTCCTCGTTTCAACCAGTTCTCAGAAATGTCCTGAATCTGAAATGGAGCCGAGCTCGGCCTGAGACACACACAGTGCAACAAAGGCAGCTCTACGCGTCTGGGCCCTACAGGACCATCAGTGGGATGCTTAGGACAGCTCTGCGGTGGCATCAGAGCCGCTCAATAACAGTTGAGAAAAATCTACATCGAAGGCACAGGTTAGAAAATCTCCAAGCTACCAAAATGTGAAGTTCTGGAAGTGGTTTCTCATTTTGTGAGGTGATGAATCGGTGTAGTCAACCCACCTTCCCTATTTGCAGCGTCCAGTGGCATGCCGGTATTCATGGCCTCACAAGTCCCTCATTCTAATTACTGCTGAGGGGTTTAGGCTCAAAGTCGAAACCAGCCTCCCTGTTCAAGGGTGCTGAGCGCATCCTGGTTTGGGGTCAGGACTGCAGGCACGGGTGGGGACACTGGATTTTCAAGGCACCTGTTTCTGGCACCTTCCCACAAGGGTGCTGGAGACTCTCCTGCCGGTGTTTCCTCCATCTGTGCGACTGTGCAAGTCCACTGACCTCAGTGCCGCTAATGTCGGCTCAGAACTGGAACCGGCAGAGCCTTTAACCACCCGGCAAACCCCAGACAATTTCAAAATGGCTTACAGCTGGGGGACCAAGTCCCTTTACAGGACTCCTGGCAGCTGCCAGGCTGCTGTTCTTCCCCGCTGTGGGCACCCAGCTGTGCGTGCTGCCGGCGGCTGGATGAGAAGAAGCCCTAAAGTCTTGATTCAAATAACCCCCCCTTTGAGTACAGGGGAGATACTCCCCTGAGTGAGGACCACTGCTGTTTGGCCCTAATTGTTGAGATTAAGTATTCATTTTTAATCTGTTCGGCTTTTATCTCTTGCCTTACTTCTCAACTCGCAATGCCGAGCGTGGTGCATTTGCTATATCTCCTCTCACTACTTTTATCTGCCAACATGTTTTAAATAAGTTTAAAGAGTACGAGAGCTAAAAAATAAAAAATAAAAAAAAAAATCAGGCAGCTTAAGATAAAAGCCAGCAGCATGCTTTTAAAAATAGACCGGGCAGCCCTGCAAGAGGTGCCGAGTAAGTGGGTGCGCGGGAGGGGAACGGAGCAGACTGGAGAGGCACTGTTTAAACAGAAGGTAAATAAGTGGCAGAGGGAGCTGCAGTTCATTTTGTTCCCTTACGTGTTGCTCAGATAATGCAACAATATCTTCAGGCAGGCTGGTTCTAAAAATGGATGCAGCTCTTGGGTTTCACTGGGTGACACTCGGGCAGCGGCGCTCGTACAGAGCCTCCTGTGGAGCGTCCATGGGAGCAGCGTGAGTGCTCGCCCGTGAAACGGCATTTAGTGCTTCAAAACCAGCGGCGATACTCAGGTCTCAGCACTGGTACTTTATGAAGACGACTTTTGCAGTGAAGAGTCCGTGCCTTTGTACTACGTCAAGGTGCCCGATGCGGAAGGGGCTGCCTGTAAATCCCTGAGGTCAGGCAATGTTTTGTTAAAATTCTCTTTCCTGCTGTGGTTGACCTGTGAAAACAGCAATCGTCTGACAGTGACAATGGTAATTAATTAGTAAGTCAGGTTTGGAGTGTCCTGTCCAATGAGTAATTTCACAGAAGCAGAAATTAGGATTGACGCTGGTTTAATATAAGAAAACAATTGTCTTGAAAGCCTCCTTGGCATTTTAATGGTGTTTTTCTTTGGTCTAAATATACAAGAGAAGTTGAGAGGATGCGTAAGCCTGAGCCGGGGATAAAAAGGACCAAGAGAAAGACTCAAAGACCTTGTCCAAACTCCACGCTCTTGCACAATTGCGTGAGCCACCGGCTTCCCTAGGGTGTGGCCCCATCCCAGGGAGCTGCACTAGCCACCGTTGCCCTCTCACTGCTCCAGGCTGAGCGTTGATGTCCTTATCCTTCTTCTTGCCCTCCTCTCTCCCGCCTAGTTGAGCTCAGCTCAGCTGTGAGAAGGACGAGTATTTGTTAACCTCCGGCGGCTGTGGGTGACCAACCAGCTCTTCTCTGCTGCCGAGGAGGCTGCGTTTGGGTTGGGCACGTGTTGCTCGCTGGCCTGGAGAATTCTCCATTTCTTGGCTAAATGATTCTTCCCCTGTTCTGTAAACAGCATGTTCAGGAGAGAAAGGGCAGCGGTGCTCCTTGGCTGAACCGTGGCAAGCATTATGTTCTCATAGAGAAGAAGGCAGAGTGTGCTGCCTTCCTCCTGGGAATAGAGTGATCCCCTGTTGGTGTCTGTTGGGCGAATTGTTGCCTACGAGGTTAATTAGCTGGAGAAAACGAGCTAGAATACTTGGGAGTAATGAATCATAATGAATTGTTATATTTGAGGAGTGACAAGATAAATTCATGCGTGTTTTGGACTTTTTTTAGTCAGAATGGAAAATAGCGCTACGCGTTTTTCTGCTGTTCTGCTTTTGTTTCTGTATGTTGGGAAGTAAATCAACATGGCCTGAGTTTGTAAGGTCTTGTAATGCTTGATTGCACAACATTTAATATCTCTCCTGAGTTCTTGAGCTGCGGCTCCTCTGGAATCCATACATTTGCTCCCATCTTCAGAAAATGTGATTTTGACCTATTACTGAGCAAACACAAAACTTTTCCTAAGCCACAAGAGAAAAAAAATATCGTATTGTCCTAATACTATGAGTGGTAGCGCTACATGGCAGTTCTGATTGAGGTGCAGCACCCTCATCTAGGAAAATACTGAAGTAGATTAAATGATAGAATCACCTTTCATACTAAGGTGAGTCAAGGGACATATTGGTAGCAAGACTCATCGCTCTTCAAGCTCCTACTGTCCCCAGACATCTCTGGAGTTTTTGCATGGAATCGGACCCTGCAAAATAGAAAGTTAAGGGGTAGACAGACATTGTATCTCTTGAAATACTTGGGAAGTAAAGATAAGCAAGCTACTCCTACCTGGAAGGTAGCTTCTGGAATCTCAAGGTAAGATGAAGGACACGGTGAAAAAGAGAAAAATTTCTTCTTAGTCCACTTCAAGAATCATGTGTCCCTGAGTGAGATGAAGCCTGACACAAGCTGTTGCACTTGATTTGGGTTTTTATGGTGTGGTACCACGGTTGAGCTGGTTCGGGGTTGGAGGAGCTGCGAGCTGCCAACAGTAGGCGGGTTTGAATTCACATTCTTTTAAATAGATCAGTGGTTTCGGGAAAGTGAGTGGGACTGCTGCAATGTTTAAGTTATTGACTGGATTGATGCCTCTGGAAGTGTTTGGAGAGATTTGACAGATCTTTCTCTCTCTCGGAGGTGCACGTTGGCGTTAGCCCAGCCATGACCGCATGAGGCAAACTGTTGCTTCTGTCACTGCTGGGAGAAGACATCTTTCTCATTCACAGACAAAGAGCACTTTGGGGATCAAAGACAGAAGGTACCAACCGACATTTAATATCGCTACTAATTATGTGTTAAAAACTAATATAGGTTAGGACTAAATTAGTGCATTTGTCCAGATGTTTTCACAGTTGCCCTGACTGCAGCACAATGGGTTATGTTCTGAGCTGTGAGGTACTCATACTGGTCTTTCTCATCTCCCCTGATGTGGTTGCTCCTAGCGTGATCAGGTGCAGACTCCCACCTACCGCGTGCTGCAAAAGGCATCACTGTGTCAGAGTGGAAAATTCTCCTTGGGGTGCACAGCTCTTAGGGGCGGCAGTCAGTGGGGGTGACTGCTTCCAGACCTGGCCCCATGCTTTGAGATGCGAATTCATATACAATATCTGCTCTGAAAGCAGCTATTCTTGCTCTTGCGAAACTGCTCCAAAGACCCATACAATGATGTTAATTGTAAGCCACAAGCTGGCTCCTATCTTTGAATTGTTTTTCTCTAACGATTTTAAGAAGAGCTCAGCATGTTCTCAGTAGGAGCTGATAGATGCTGAGCACTTCTGAAATCCTGCCAACTTCTTTTAGGTTCCTAAACGGGAACTGAGTGCTTTTGAACATATGATCCTAAGGGTGCATTTTATAACACTACAGCTCTGTCCATATCATTTCTTTCCTCTCTCACTGTCCCCAGAATGCTCCCAGCAGCAGCAATAACACTAGGAGCAGGCTAGTCAAGGCTTGAGTGATGTCTCAGTTATGATGTCAACTCGAGCAACACTGAGCGGAATTAAATGACAGCAGTTAAAAGGCGGGTGCCTGTCTGCAGCCTGTCTGCAATAGGCTCCCCATCGTCCCTACCAGCAGTACAGATACTATTGAGGTGGCTGCAGTGGGCTTTATATCTATGTATGTATATGAAAACAAAAATCTAGTGCAAACTCTGCCTTCTTTTCCAGAGTATTTCATCCTGTGATTCAGGCCGTGTACACTGTACTTGACAATGCTCTGACTCTCAGGATTCAAATTTTCTCCTAAGTAGGTTCTTGGGGCAAATATAACGAACACTTTTTGGTGCTTGTGGGCCAGAGGAGGAGGGAAGACAGGCCTTTGTCTGAAGCTTTTCCAACAGAGTTAGTGCATGGAAGGCATCTGTTTCGGTCCTGTGAGGCTGACATCCTCTCCCAGCAGACTTGGCAGTGAGTGGAAGAACCACATGTCAGAAAATCTGGGGGGCCCACGCGCTGTGGACAAAAGTATGGCAAAGAATTTAAACATTAGCGATGGGAGTGATGTTGGAGGGCTGGCTAAAAGCGATTAGCATAGCGCTCTGGAATGTGGCGTTTCAATAGCCGCTCCAGAAGGATCTGCAGCCCCATTGACTTCTGCAGCGTCAGGAAAGAGCCCTTGCACTCTGGCTTTTGCCGGTTTGAATGGGTGAACGTGTGGGGCAGTGTGTGCAGCCATCACAGAGCTCCCTGCTCTGGCTGCTCATGGGGCACTGTGCGCCATGGTCCCCATGCCTGCTGACTGGGGTGTTCTTTGCTCCAGGGAAATCTGATGCCCCAATGACTCCAGTGGCTGACAAGGTCCTTGTGCATTGCCAGAAACCCCCTTGGTAATCTTAGAATCACAGGATGAATGACAGAATGGTTGAGGTTGGAAGGGAGCTCTTGAGATCATCTGCTCCAACCCCCTGCTCAAGCAGGGTGACCTAGAACCAGCGACCATGTCCGGACAGCTTTTGAGTGTCTCCAAGGATGGAGACTTTGCAATCACGAGAGGCACAATCCACCTACGTACAGGTCACTCTCTCTTCATCAATGTTAGGCCATAGCCTTGCTGTTTGTTTACCCGGGGCCAAAGCACTAAAAGCCACCTTTGGCTGTGATCCGGCTGTTGTTAGCTGTGCATTCAGGTAATGTGTCGGTGTGGGGTTTGGGTGTTTTGTTTCCGCTGCTGCCTGGGTTTTGGTCTCTTTGGGAATGCACCCGGCAGGACTGAGCATGTGTCTGTGGTCACATTCACTTGTTTCATTTCCTTTTCTTTTTTTTGTTTTGTTTTGGTTTGTTTGTTTTTTCCCTTCTGATTTCTAGGTAGATAAATCAAAGTGTGGAATCAATTAAAAATAGAGCTGGGTAGAAGGCCTGGCTGATGTGAAGACATACGTTTTTAGTTGAGGTGGGGAAAGAATGTACTCATTCAAGTCCTCATCTAGGGCAGGGAATTCCCTAGCTTTTGTCTAAATATGGCATGCAAGAGCAGAGCACAGGCAACGCAATACTTCACTGAGTATTGTTTAAAAGTGCGCTTGGCACCAATGAGCAAGTAGGATTCTTGTGAAAACATGGCACGAGGAGTTGTTTGAAAGATTCTGACATAGTAAAGTCTTTACAAGAGGAGAAAAAAAAAAAAAAAAAAAAAAAAAGAAGAGAGAAACTGCAGAGTACATGAAGCTAAAAGCATACTTTCTGCCTAGGAAGAATGTAGAATCAAAGGCACTTAGCACCGAGTCATACCCTGCATGCTGCATGGGTCTGGTCCTATTAGTGATCAATGGCACCGAGTTGAAAATCCACTCCTAAATTGCCTGTTGTCAATCATTCAGGAGAGGTGATGAAGAAGTAGTGAGAGCTGGGGAAGAGACTGCCATGGCTTGAACCCACTGACCCAGTCTATCACAGACTTTCCTGGTTGGATGGACCTGTCCTCTGCTCTCCTGGTGTTGCGCTGCAGTGTTTCGCCCTGCAGGCAGTGGCGTTTCACTGGCAGGTCTTTGGAGGCAACACTCAGTACCAAGCAATGCCGTGGTTTGGGTAGGTGTCTCTGTTATTTCAAAGCTTATGCTGAGTTGTGGCTTTGAACACCTATTGCAGCAGCGAGCGACGATTCGTGCCTGGAAGAAAACCCACTGCCTCCACCACGTCTGGAGACGTTGCGAGTCCCTCGGAGCACAAAGGCCTTTACACATCTCAGCAATTGAGATTTTGGTCTCCAAAATGCCTAGCCTGCTCTTGAAATATGGCCGTTATGTGAGTGTATTTTGAAGGAGGGAAAACTTATCTGGGATTCAGTCCACTTCTGGAGGTCTCAGATGAGGACAACTTGCTCGGCGACTCTATTACTGACAGCAGCTACTCAACAGGCTGTGTAGCTCATACGGAGAAGGTCTTGGCTCAGCCTTCCCTTGTAAAGTGAAGCCCTTCCCTCAATTTGCCTCAAACGCAGCATCCATACTCGATCACAGCTGGAGCTTCCCCACGTCAAAGATAAGATGCTCTTCCCCAGGTTGGTTGATTGGATGGTGTCTTGCAACGTAAACTAGAATGACAGAGGAGAGGAGTAGTCTGTAATTAGCACGTATCCTCAGGCAGTTTTGTTGTTCCTGAAATGCAAGGTCTAAATTGTGTTCTGCTGCCATAGTATTGGCTTAAGGTGAGTCCATTAGCTGCTCTGTGTTTGCACTAGTGTTACTGAAAGCTGCTCCCCAAGAGCTGCAAAGTGGTCTCAGATCCACTCCTGTGGGTGTCTTCCAGTGAAACCAAAGGGAAGCCCATTGCATATTTTAATGTGTTGCCTGTGAGATGCACTCGATGGCGAAGCAACAAATTCCAAGAGTTTCTGGGTCATCTTAGCAAAGCTCAGGAGAGAGTGAAGGCAGAGGGGCACCTCCCACCCTTTTTGAGCATTTCAGTTGATACTATTAATTGTAGTGGAGCTGCTGAAAATATTTCTGAAAGCAAATATTTGATGTCCTCATCCACTAGAAAATAAGTGGAAGAACCAACCAGCTGCCTTGCTCACCTGGTCATCTCAACAAAACCCAGCCAGGGCTGAGAATAAATAGCAATGACTGCTGAGCTTTTGTAGCCAGCTTCTCTGTGAACAAGAGCTGGGATGGGAGAGCAAACAACACCTGCCTGGGAGGAACTGGGCACGGGCTGAAAAGGGAGCGGAGGCTGGTGGGCAGCGGCTGTTTGTGCAGCCGTTGGTCTCCAGGGTGGGGCTGCTGGCAGAAGTGGGAGGAAGATGGTATCTCCATCAGCCCATGCTAATGCCATGCTAATGCAAGAGGCAGAACGGGCGAGCGCCCTGCTTCCCGCTGCCCTGGCTAGTGAGCGATGGGTCTCAGGAGACTCCTCCTCTTGTGGCTCCTCCGTGCCTGCCAGGAGGAAGGACCGTGGAGTGGAACTGCCCCCAGGCAGGTCCTACTCTCGGCTGGGGTGTGGGTCACACCAGAGGAGAAATCGCAGGGTTGTCACAGGGGAGAAAAAAGGTGGACAGTCCCTTATCTGGCAAATCATTAACCTCTCACACCTCAAGTGTGAATTCTGCTAAGGAAACCAGTATCGCTTTGCCCTAACTGGGAAGCAGGGGAGATGGTATGGTCTTTACGTGCTCTGGCGGGGCATATGCTTGGCCCAAATACCCAATGTCCAAGTGACCTGTGTTTGGGTGCTGGGGTTCTTTTCTTAATTTTTTTTTTTTCTTTTAGTCTTCTAAAAACAAACTTCAGATTCATCAGTTGGAAATGATCTCATCGCATTACAGATTCACTTTCCTGGGAAACTAAACTCCTAGTGTAGTCATGGGAAAGTCTCACCTTCCCTTTTTTATTTTCCTTTAACTGAGTTTCTATTGAAATTAGCTTGGCAGGCTAACAACTCAGAAGCTGAGAGACAAAAGAAAACCCTTTGTTGCTATTAGGTTTTTTTTATTCTCATGAGAATAAAAAAAACCTATCTCATGATTTTGGGTAGATGGCAAGTGATTTTTGGATATTTAATGACATATATCCAAATCCATAGAGAAGGCAGGCCCCCTCATAATACATTTCACCAACACAGTAGTCTATTTGTCCCATTGCCAACAACAACAAAAAAAAGAATTAAAGCCCAATAATTAATTACTGCTCTATCTTTTGTAGTTTTCTTTGAGCTGCAACACTTTCTGTTACCTCCTACTCTTTTTCTACCTCTTACAAATTCTTTGCACAACTGGAAACCTGGCTCAGCAAATCCAATCCAATATCACCATAGTCAAGCAAGGAAGGACTTGGCTCCTCTTCAAAGGGAGCTTTTATCGAGTGGTTAGTGTGATGTGACAAAGCAGGGAAGTGTGCCATGGATGCGATGCTTCCAAATGCCCCGCTTCTACCTTGATTAGACTTGAGAGCGATTACCCTCGCCAGGGTGATGCACTCTGCCAATGCCCATCTTGTTTACAGCTGTGCTGAGTTTTCGATGCGTTTTCCTGTTTCTTGGCTAGGAGAGCCAGGCTTCTGCTTTATGCCCTGCATAAAATCCCATTTAAAATATCAGGTTTCTAGTATTTTGCCACTAGAGCCATAGGAACTAGAAAGCCGGGATGTCACTCATGTGTGCGAGGTTACGCTTGGGCCTCAGCAGACCTGCACGGTCCTGCTGTCAGTGCAGGAAAGCTTTGGATGAGGGCAGCAGAAACTAAAAAGATTAGCCCAGGACTGTTTTATTGTGATGGGGACAAGACTGTGCTGTCGGGTGTCAGCAAGCTCTAGACCCTGCTGTAAATGCCACATGAAAATTTCAGGGCATTTGCCATTTCATTTTGCCCTATTTTATTTTGTGCTTTTCCCTCTCATTCCTAGATTATGCTTTATTCCTAATATTGAAAAATTTAAATCAATTGGATCAGTGTTATTTTTACCAAAAAAACCCTGAACACCACATTTTGGCAAAAAAATACTTGACAAAACGTTTTCCTTTTACTAATTTCCCAGTTGTCTATGGCAGTCACTTAAAAAATGGCTGCATCTGACTGGTTTTACTTAAAAATGTCCTCTTTCTTTTTGCTCTTTTTTTAAAAATTTTTCTTCCTTCACCAGAACCAGGCTGGTTTTCAGAGAAGCTTTGACTGGCAAAATGCACATCAGCACCCTGTGACATTTCCCTGTTTGGCTTTGAATCTGTCAGGTTACGTGGAGGAAAAAAAACTACATTGTGAATTTTCCAGTTCGGTGACTCTGTAGTGTGGTGCTCTTGCCTTGCAGTTTGGGCAGAATATGCTGGAGGACGAGCTTTTCTCCCTGGTCGGTCCTGCCTCTGCCCTGCGTTTCGTCCAGCTGGCCCCAGCCCATCGCTCTGTGCCCAGGCAGCCAACTGGCTTCCTCCCCTTTTCTCTAGGTAATCTTCTTCCCTCTTTTTGTTGGCTAAAATGACATGAAACGCTCTATTTCAGTTGCAGGAAAAATCAAAATTATGATACGGCACTGAACCTTTCTTTGCCAAGGACTCACCAGTTATCTCTGAAGGCATTTGTGGACGGTGGTGGGACACCAGCCTCAGCCTGTGGTTGAACTTGACACTGTGCTGTGATGACAACCAAGGCGCAGTGCTGCGGCCACGCTTGCACCCAGGACTGGCATGGGGTCACATACGGCACGGTCCAGGGTGCAAAGGCACCCTCTGCGCCGTGAGGAAGCCTTTCTGGTGGGCTCATGCTGAGGCAGCATTAGTTCAGCTCTTTGCTGCTTTGCCCACCTCGCGTGCAGAGAAAAACCTTGGCTTAGCCTGGGCGAGATCCACCTTGGAGCGCTTGGAAAGGGGAAGCACCTCACTGCAGGTTGGTGCACGCTGCTGGGAAATAGCCTTGGACCTCGGCCAGCCCGAAGGAGGGAGATGGCAACGCTGCCTTTGATGCCTCGGCTCCCATTGAGTGGTAGCTCCTGGAGAGGTGGCCCTGCAGGCAGAACCACGGCAGGCTCTCCAACAAGCTGTTCCCATTCCTTCTCACCACGGATGCGGCAGCCCACCTGCTCTCTGCTGTGCTGGAATATCAGCTGGCGCTGGCGCCTTGGCTCTGTTGTTTCAGACCGCAATGAGTAATTTTTAATCCCTCTATTCAGAGTGTTTTGAGGAACAGGAGGAGAAACATACGGCATATGCTCACCTCGGCTCCCAGGAGGTGTGGGGGAGTGTGTCCCAGCAGCTGCTGGGGTAATCCTTGTCCTCCTGTCCATGACCACCTCTGAAAAGTGTGCTCAGAGTGCCTGGGCATCGCCCCACAGGCAGGTGGGCTCCACCGATGGGCAAGTCCCTTCCTCCCCTCTGCAGCCCAACAGGGTCATGGGCAATGGCGTGTGCAGTGCAGAGGGATTGGAGGAGGGACTCCATCCTCCCCTGGGTCTCCTTCAGGCAGACCATCTCCACAGTGGTGCTGGGGGCACCTCAAAGGCGCAGGTTATCTCACAACAGTCACAGTGGGGCAGAGGCTTTCAGGGTATGGGTGCCTTAGGGGCTTGGAATTTTGTTGGATTAAGGACTTATATTTGACCAAACAGGGTCTATGGTGAGATCCAGGCTGGACACAGCTGTGGCCTCAAAGCACATGAGATGTCTGCAGCGGTGGTAGGTGGGGACAGGCTGCAGAGCTCAGCCACTGGTAACCTGCCTCCTGGATCCTGTACCACCTGGTGCCTTCCCTCGTCATCGAATCCCCTGTATGTCATGTCTTGATGTACCATCATTGCTCATTGTCCTGGCCGTTATCCTGACCCTACTGCAGTCAACAGGAATGGTGTCGGTGGCGTTGGTGGAACCAGCATTTCCTCTTCTCCCTTTGCTTCTTCCCTCCTGCATCCCCTCCTGCCTGCCCTGATCTCGCTCTCTCGCTGCAGCGCCTGCTCTGGGCACCATCTGGTGAATTTTGGGCTGTCTCATCTCACCAACTGTCGTTTGTCCTGGCTGTGGTGTAAACGTGCTCACATTTTGCATCAAAGGACCCCTAAACCACTTGCTTTCTGGACCAGCCAGCCTGTCGGAGAGCAGCCAAGCAGTTGGCACTCAATAAGCAACAAGCATTAATAAAAGCATTACAGTGAGGTTAGTGCCTCATTAAAGTAATGCTAACGAACCGGCTGCCTTCCAGAAGTATGAAATTTTAAATAACACTTCCTCCTTCTAATTTTATGTATAATTAAATCTTTCTAGGGAGGCAATATTCAGTTCTCCAGGCTGCTACAGCATAAGCAAAGCCCAGTTTGGAGAAGATGCTTTGGAAATGCTCTGGCGCTCTTGGGAGTGGTCTCCGGCCCCATCCTGCACCCTCATCATACGCCGTGCAAATCTTTGGTGCAGCCACGCTGTGTGGTCATGGCAGTGTCCTGGAGCCCGCTGAACCGTAAGCACCAGCACTGGGGGACATGGCTGTGCCCACAGCCCACCTGTGCTGGTCCAGGGCTCTGCCGGTCCCCCATCCTCTGCAGGTGTGGCTAGCGTGGGATGAAGGCAGGCTCAGCACCCCCTGTGCCCTGCTCCAGCTCGGCTGCAGCCAATGCACCTGGGTTAGAGTGGCCAAAAGGAACCGTGCTGGCATGGATGTGGCCCTGAGGTGCAGGAGGTGCCGTTTGTTGCAGCTCTTGGGTGCAGCTGGGAGGCCAGGCCAAAGGCTGCCATGAGCCTGTAGAGATACTGCAGTGAAAGGCTCCACAGCTCGTGTTTGCTGCTAGCACCCTTTGCCAGGCAGAAATTTTTCACTCTGAGGGTGGTGAGCCCCTGGCCCAGGTTGCCCAGAGAAGCTGGGGCTGCCCCATCCCTGGAGGGGTTCAAGGCCAAGTTGGACTGGGCTTGGAGCAACCTGGGCTGGTGAGAGGTGTCCCTGCCCAGGGCAGAGGGGTAAAACTGGGAGGTCTTTAAGGTCCCTTCCAACCCAAACCAGTCTATGATTCTGTGTCCGGGAGGGAGAGGTCCCACGGCTTGTGTGGAGGAGCTGCAGTGCCTGTGGTCCACAGGCGCCCACTGCTCCACAAGCAGCATCTGAGCTTTGCCGATGGAGATCACTGGGTTTGGGGGCTGGGAACTGCTGCGTCTTGGCTGAGTGTCTCAGACGGAAAGCAGCAGGGATTTGTACCAGAGGGGTTTTGCTCCAGGCCCTCCTCCAGCCTCCTCGAGCACCCCTGGGGCTGGCTCCAGGTGCTGCTCCTGGCTCCCACGCAGCCCCGGGGCTGCAGCAGCTCTTGTGCCTGCTGCGGCAGACACCCAACGGCCCGCCGAGCCCCCGGCGCCATTGTCAAGCTAATTAATTCTCCCCTGCACCAAGGAATAGCCGTGCTCTCAGGAAGGTTTGGCAGCGGCAGCGAGGAAAGCAGCTGCTCCCAGACTCACAGCCCCTTTTGATTTCATTTGCCTGTTTTTAGCAGCATGTGATGGGCACGTGAGTGATGGCGCTGGCGGACACGCAGCCACCGGGGCATCTCGCTGGCTGTTTAGCTGAAGCTGCTGCCTTCCCCGTTCATGTGTGAGCACACATCTTCTCTCTGCTGGTCCTCTTCCTCTCATCTCCGGCAGGTTTTTATTCTCATGCTTCTTTTGAAGCAAACCCAGAGGTTTCATTGACAAAGGATGGTGTTTGATGGGTGAATCCCTCTCTTTTGCCTTGCCTGATGGGGAGGGTGCAGGGCAAGCTCAGTGTTTTTCATGTGTTTTTAATGATAAACGCCACTTTCTTGAACAGAAACAACCAATCCAAATGTTTTAGCAGCCCGTTTGGATGGTCTGCCCAGTGGAGAGGGTGTCATCAGATTGAACGTGGTGTTACGCTGCGGTTTCACGTTCAGCTTGTTGCAGAGACTGACTCAGAGCTCGGCGCAGCTGCGGGCTTGTGCTAAGGCTCTTCCCCTGCTGCTTCCTAAAGCTCATGGGTTAGAGGGATCTACACATCATTCGGCTTTTGGGTGTACGTGCCTGGGGCTGGCAGGGTCTCAGGGTGTGGGATAACCACAGCCCAGGGGAGTTCACGTCTTGCTGGAGAATTTCTTCTTTGTTTTGGGGCATTATGGCACAGATTTTCTTCTTGCAAAGGCCCCAGCTCTGAGACAATCGCTATCCTTGCTGGAAATTAATAGGGTGTCCAGGGGCAAAGGTAAAACTAAAGTACATAAGTAAATGTTTGCAGGATCAGGACCTTATTCAGGCATAAATCAGGTAGCTCCAGCCAACAATAGAATTACCTAAGTATAAAATCCCATGTAAGCCAGTAAGATCAGCTCCAAACCTGCTATGAATTTGCTTTTTGTTTCCATGCCAAGAATATATCACTTCTAACTGCTGCAGTCAGGTCTGGTCCTTTTTATTATTTTTTTTTTAAGTGCTTTTGGGCACATTTATTTCCCGTCACCAGCAGATACACACGGAGCCTGACCCTCCTTTTCTTGGGCATGTCCCAGCCTGCTTCGCCCACAATAAGTTGTCGCTATCAGGGGATATTTTTTTTTTCTTTCCTTGCCTTTTCTGTTACTGCATTCAGTAAACAAAGGGACAGCAGCGACGATCCAAAACTGTTCTTTATATTTGCCTGGGAACAGAGTCAACTATTTGTTGGTCTTTTGTTGTTGGGTTTTTTTTTTCCTTTTTTAACTGGTGACCGTTTAAATGGCTACTGATACCTGTGGTGCAGCATACACTGGTGTTGCAGGATTTATTACCAGATGGCACTGGGCAGTCAGGGAGGAGGACAGGAAACTGCAAGTGGGAAGTATCAAAGGTCCGGGGCACAGTGGTCCCTACTGCCTCCTGGAGAATGTGGGAATAGCCTGCAGGATTTTCCTGGTCCTCATATGTGCCTCAGTTCCCCCAGTTCTCAGCGCACTGTTTCGAGATGGTGCCTCAAGACAAGGTCTGGTGATGTTTGCACCCGGTTGAGCCAGGAGGAAACCGGTTCTTGTAAATGAGCTTGGGCAAAACACCTGGGAGAAGGAAGGTAGGGAGAGATGGTAGAGAGAGAAGGAAGCCAGAGGCTCTTTTAGCTCGAGGGCAAACTTTTATTGGCCTCTCCATCCATGTGCAGCAGCAGCGAAGGCAGCTCCTGGTGCGGTCTCTTCCTGGCAGACACCAGGAGAAGTGTCCCCGTTCCCATCCCTGCCTGTCCCTCCAGCTACAGCCCATGGAAGGGTGCTCCGAAAGCCTAGGCCGAGCCTCCCCTGCCCCATCACACCAGGACACAGCAGACCCCGGGACAGCAGCTGTGAGGAACAGGTACGCATTTTCCAGGTGACATTTAGGCTCTTAAATTATTTTTCAAAATGGCCCAGAGGGTCCTAATTTATGCGCTGTAGAAAAATACTGCCTGTGACCTGCTTTGCCGTGAACATTCCGCATAGTGGGTTTCTTATAGGCTTTGCCTTCTCAGTCTTGTGTCTTGAAGCAGAAGCAAAATCCACCAGGTAACTGCAACTGGTGTTCCCACCGTTGTGTTGTCCTCGTGGCACACCTCTGCCATAATGGCAGCTCGGTATCTCGGGTATGTCTGAAATGGGAGCCCTTCTCTAACGCCACGGAGGGGATGGCTGGCTGGCAGGGAAAATGACGTCAGCTCAGGGTGATTTGTTTAGAAACCATTATTTCAATAGACCACAAAAATGAAGAAGTGCTGGGGGGAAGCCAGGCGTGACTCGCAAACGGCCACGATGGAGCGTTCACCCGGGTGCCCAGGACCCGTGTGCGGGGCTCGGCTACACCCGTCCCGACAGAGTGGCTCCCAGGCGGGATCCACAGCACAGCAGCCTCCTCGCTTCTCTCCAGGCTATTTCAGGGAACCTTTTGCAGCGATTTCCACTTGCACCATCCAGCATGGGAACGGGCAGGGAGGGCAGTTCTGTGCTGCAGGTTTTTCAGTGGTTAGTTTTGTTCAGCTCTGGAGCAAAACCCAAGCCCTGCGAGTGAGCAGGCAGTATCCAAGCATCCTCTCGCAGCTCCAGAGCAGTGCTTTTCCCTGTGCGTCGGGCGCTGACGTGGGCTGGGGATACCCTGGTGCCCTCAGAGCCGTTTGTCACCCCTGGGCGCTGAGGAGCAGTGGCGGGAGCTGCTCCCCTGCCTCCGCCAGCCGTAACCACCGTGCTGCACACCAGAACCCCCTGCAGCGAAACATCCTCGGGAGCCATATGGCATCTCTGAGGCTTTGATCGAATTGAATGAAACCCAAAGCAGCCCGGCAGGTTGCACTGCGAGCCGTGGCGAGCCCGGGGGGGCCTGTCCTACCCTGCTTGGGGTGTGCAGGCTGCCAGCCTGGGCCTTAACTGAGCACCTTAGTGTCTGCCGGCAGTGCCGGGTGGAGGTGCTGGCGGGACCGGGGGGGTTTGCATGTACAGGAGGATGGGTTTGTGGTCAAGTGATACAAATGGAGGGAAGAGCATCTCAGGGTGAGGTCTGAAACAGCTGGCAGAGAGAAGGTGGGTCAGTGGAGCTGGCAGTGGGGATACGCGGCGTTTGCTGTAAACCCAGCCCATAAAAGCCACGATTCAAACTTCGTTTTCAGGACGAAGGCCGGCTCTGCCAAGCCACCGTGAACTGCAGGAGAGGCCTGACCTCAGCCCTGCTCTTTCCGGTGGGGATAAACAGTCCTGGGCCACATTGGAAGGAGAGGCGGACTCGTGTCTAACCTGCTGGTGTCCGCCAAAACAAGCTGCAAATCCACAGAGGCAAGAAAAATTCACAGAGGAGAATTTCTGCTGGATTTTACCTCTCACCTCGCTTCAGTACTTTGTGATGCTTCAAGTTTGCCATGGAAAAATAAGCAGCCCAGGTCCATTGAATCTCAAACCTTATATTAAGCATATAATGTCTGGTCTCCAGAGCAGAGCCATCTTCCAGGCCAGGCTCAGCCCTCAGCCCTGCCCTGGTAGGACCGAGTGGTTGTGAGCAGCATCTTCGGGGCCGGGATGTGTCAGGCTGGAGGAGGGATGTGTTCCCTCCCGCCTGGGGCGATGGGGAGGCCACAGCAACTCACTGAGCTCAGGGCACTGGCCAGAAAGGGCAAGGCCCTGGTGCAGAGGATGGATGTTTAATGTGGCAAAGGTTTCTGGAGGTTTGGTCTATAATTCTCATGATGTAAAAATGCCTGATTTCAGAGTTTGCTCTTAAAGAAAGTGGGGGGGTGGAGGCATGACAGTTTCTGACAGATTATAGATTAATTTTTTAACTCTGTACCCATAAAGTGATGTCATGCAAAAAAAAAATCTGACCCCTACAGAAACTCATTTCAAAATGAATAACTGCAGCATTTTTTCGTTTCAGTCATCGTCTAGAAGGGATGTTTCAGTATTGCTGGGACTTCCCTTTCCCACCTCTCTTCACCAGAACACAGTATTTTGATATAATTCTTGGGGCATTTGGACTCTGATAGCATTTGCTTCCAAGCCTCCTGCCACCTCACAGAGCTACATGAAGGTACGTAAGCTTTATTCCTCCACTTTCTCTCTCCCAGAAGGAGGATGGGAACTGGAGAATTCCTCCAGTTCCTCACTAAAAGGGTTGAGGCGATAGGGCTCTGCAGGCAACATCTCTGGCAATGGGCTCTCGCAGCAGTTTTATCTGCTTGCTGGGCTGAAGATCCTGCCCTCAGCCATCGCAGCAGATGCTCTCTGGAAGCACTCTGAAATTAAATCTCTTTAAATAGCAATAGCAGAACCGTTGGAAAAAGTTATACATCTAAACTAGCAAAGGTGTTAATCTGTCTCGGGGCAAAAAAAAAAAAAAAATCCTGTGAAATTTCTAGGGGCTTTGCTTGGTTTTCCTGCACCTGAACAGGCTCTTAGGCCTGTGCCTTGTGCTTGTGCATTGCTGCGTGGAGGAGGAGCCCTGGCACAGAGCAGCCACTTCTGCTAACAACGGGAAAGTCGTTGTTGGTCCTGCTGTCAACGGGCTTTAGCTTCGAGAGAAACCTTCACTAATCAGCTGCTTTGTAGCATTTTTACAGCAAAATAAAAGATGCCTGGAATTATTTGTTGGTCACCAAGCAAATGATTTACTGCTGAAATGTTCCAGAGGCCATTTACAAAGTCTTGATTGACAAAAGTGCTAAAAACTTATAACCCTCCACATGGCCTCCCCTCCCCAGAGGCAACCCAAGCCCAGGGCTGGGATGGGAGATGGAGATGATGGAGGTGATGGAGGTGATAGAGGTGATGGAGATGGAGCCTCCTCCTGCAGAAGGAGCCACAGGGGTCAGCCCGGGCTGAAGAGTGGGGAGAAGCTCATTTGTTATGCAAATGTCTGCTTGAGCCTGGCGTA
>CANTUZ010000013.1:6332179-6382184 GCA_947846985.1 Fratercula arctica | reverse complement strand
TCATGGTGGCTAAAAAATCTCTCTCTCTTCCCTTTCTAAAGCAGGCAGGTTAAGTACATTAGGGTAACCTCCTTATGCACTGTATCTACCCCAGATCCTAAAAAAAACTAAGGTAAGAAATATAAAAAAATCCTAAAAAAAACCTCACCTGGGCCTCTGACTGCTGCATCTCACGTTCCTCACGCTCCAAGCACAGAACGGCATACACATCTTTTTCTAGATTCTCAATCTTCTCCCGAAATTTTAGTATGACATCTGAAAACGATACAGTGTGAACATCAGAAGCAGCTCATGTAAAGTCCATCTTGTTTTTCAGCACCTCTTTTAGTGTCCCTCTGTACCATGATATTCCCTGCCTACTGCTCTCCTGCTTTTTACCTCCGTGAAGCACGTACCTTGGGGGAGAATTCTGGCTTTCACTGGTGTTTTGGCAGTTTTCACAATATCCTTCAGCATCTTGCGCTCTTCCTCACCCACAAGTGAAACTGAACGACCAGCCCTGCCTGCTCTTGCTGTCCGACCCACCCGATGAACATAGTGTTTGGTGGTGTTGGGCATGGTAAAATTGATTACCTATAACAGAAACAGTGTTAGTAGGGAAACAATTTTAAAGGACTAATTAAAAAGCTCAGTACTGCAAATACTCACCGTTTTAACACCTTCAATATCAAGCCCACGTGCAGCCACATCTGTAGCTACCAGAATATCAATCTGCTCATCCTTGAAGCGCCTGAGCAGAGATAGCATTAGCAATGAATACAGCAATCCACTTCTGCCCTAAAACTTCCAACTTCTTTTTTTGCCTATGATTGCCAACGAAGCCTGCTAATACCTGAGTGCTTCCAGCCGCTGTGCCTGAGAGAGGTTCCCATGAAGCTCCCCAACCCGCAGACCCATCAGCCCCAGTAGGATGTGCATACGGTGAGCCTGTTTCTTGGTCTGGGTGAAAAGCATCACATGATCTGGGAAGGTTCGTGTCAGTAGAGCTGAAAGAAAAAAAAAAAGTCCTCCAGGAGCCTGCTTCATAGTCACCTACCAGTTCCAGCTTGTCTTTGCTCATCACTAACCTGATACAATGGCCTCACGGTCCCCCTCTCGGTTGGGTCTGATCCGGATAAATTCCTGCCGCAGGAAAGGGGCAACATCTGTGTTGCTGTTCACAAAAATTCGGACAGGATTTTTCAGGGAAACAGAAGCCAAATCTTTCACCTACCAAAACAGGTTAAGAAAAAAGAAGTCCACATAATCTGTTAGAAGACTAGACAAACTTCCATTCAGCTTTCTGCCTCCGCATGCTTCTCAGCAGCCTGTCTTACCTCCTCTGTCATTGTGGCAGAGAAAAGCATTGTCTGACGGTGGTGGGAGCACAACCTGATTATTTCCTTCATCTGTTCCTCAAAGTATTCATCCAGCATCCTACACAGAGGAAAAACAGCAAGGTAAAGCAGCTTCATATGGTTCTAGCTAAGAAATGTTACTTCAGGCAGGGCAACAAAGACTGCCCTATAGCCTGGGAAAAGGAAAGCAGAAAACTACCATCTCATTTTTCACCACTGTCCTGCTTAGCCTACCTGTCCGCTTCATCCAAGATCAGCACCTCGACACTGCTCAGGTGGAAAGAAGGGCAGTTGTGGAGATGATCAATCAGTCGCCCAGGAGTGGCGATAAGAATGTCTGGCCCAGAGCGCAGAGCTGCTTCCTGAGTCTTCACATCCAGGCCACCTGAAAGAGAGCGAACACAGACTGCTGACTCCCTGAGCAGGCTGCAGCAGAGTACACAGATCCAAATTGCCTGAGGAATGGGAAACAACTCAGATTAATACCATGTTCACAATCAGAAGTGACCCCACCTTTTCTTTCTCAGAAATCAACAAACAAAAAGTATGGCATGGTATTGGAAAGTGAGATTTTAAACCATAGCACACCTGCCTGCAATAACCATACAGCCTCCAGTTTTATTACAATTCCCAGTTCTGTATAGCGGTTTACAGCAAGCTGTACAGTTCACAGAAGCAACTTAATACTCACCTACAGCAAGGCAAGTTGTGACACTGCTGAACTGCGCCAGCTGTTTTGTGACAGAGTGCACCTGAATACCCAGTTCTCGTGTTGGCACTAGAACCAACACCCGTGTTATTGGAGCCTGACGAGGTTTGTAAATCAGGCGCTCAAGGACAGGCAAGATGAAGGCAGCTGTTTTACCTACAGAAGAAAATTAAGAATTACCACTTATTCTGAATAGCTAATGCTCCACGTTTCCTGTGCCCTGCTCAATCCCTACCTGTCCCAGTGGCAGCACAGGCACAAATATCCTTCCCCAAAAGACCCACTGGGATACAAGCCTTCTGAATTGGGGTTGGTTGCTTGAAGCCAAGAGCTGTGATTGCCTACAAAGGAGATAGAGCAATTAAACTCTGTCTCTGTTACAGCCGCAACTGCAGTACTGCATCCAGTGCTGGGTTCCCAGATACAAGAGACATGAACGTACTGGAAAGAGCCCAGCAAAGGGCCACAAAGATTATGAAGGGACTGGAGCACCTCCCATATGAGGAAAGGCTGACAGAGCTAGGACTGTTTACCCTTGAGAAGACTTGGAGAGGATTTTGAAGGGAGGGTAAAAGAAGGACGAAGCCAAGCTCTTTTCAGTGGTGCCCAGTGACAGGACCAGAGGCAATGGGCACAAACTCAAACACAGGAGGTTCCCTCTGAACACCAGGAAACACCTTTTCACTGCAGTGTGGCTGAGCACTAGCACAGGTTGCCCAGAGATGTTGTGGAATCTCCATCCTTGGAGACAGTCAAGAGCCATCTGGACATGGTCCTGGGAAACCAGCTCTAGGTGGCCCTGCTTAAGTAGGGGGTTGGACAAGATGACCTCCAGAGGTCCCTTCCAACCTCAGCCATTCTACGATTCTGTGACAAGTCTCACTCAATACAGTGCTGACATATTGCAAATCAAAGAATGGCTTCAATTATTTGGGAATAACAGCTCCTAAAGAACTCTCACACTAGCTTCCATGTAATTTCTTTTTCAGAGGCTGCAAAGAGAAGAGGAATTTACTAGTTCAGATTGGTGGAGGGCAGGCTGTACAATATTCTTCAGAGTAACATATGGAATAACTAAACTAGGTAAATACCTTTAGCAAAGGTCGTGAAAGATTCATGTCCTGGAATGACAAGTTATCATCATATTGAGAGGCATCTTCAAAAAAGCTCTCTGCTTCCTAGAAACAGCAACAATAACAAAACTGGAACAACACAGGCAGCAACACAACACGTTATCAAAGGGCTCTGGGCTGGTTTTGAGCTACAGTTTGCTAACCAACATCAAATTCCTCCAGAAGAAATGCTGGGGAATGACGAAGTGTCACTTACCTTTTCTCCCTTTTTCGATCTCTTCCGTTCCTTCACTTTCACTGTATCTACAGAGAAAAAGAAATGGGACAAGAATTAACAAGCACAGCTAAACACATAACAAGATACAGTGACTACCTTCATCTCATACTTTTTGCTCTGAATGAGTTATTGAAGGAGAAACCTCAGAAACAAGTACAGGCATGCAATGGAGTAAAACGCCAAGCGAATGTCCTTCCTCAGGGACAAGTTCAATTAAAGTACTACATTACCATTCAAAATAAACTTGACCAAAATCAGAAGGAATGTTGTAGAAGGAAGATAACAAAAAATAAGAGGTTCTTGCCTACTCCCAGCAAGGCGTCACTATGGAATTTTCTTCAGTGAGCCAACAGTCTGTAAGATTCTTGCTCCTGACTGTCTGTCGTGATCTAACCCCAGCCCACAACTAGGACCACGCAGCCGTTTACTCACTGCTCTCCCCCAGTAGGATAGGGAGAAGAGGGAGAAAAAGGAAAACAACCTCATGAGTTGAGATAAAGACAGTGTAATACAGCAGTAATGGAAGAGAAAATAATAACGATGGTAAAAGAGTATACAAAATGAGTGCTGCAATACAATTTCTCACCACCCGGTGATGATTGCCCAGCCCATACCAAGCAGCGACTGTGGATTCCTGCCCCCCCCGGCCAACCCCCATTTCTATACTGAGCATGACGTCTATGGTATGGAATATTCCTTTGCCCACCTTGTCCTGTCTGTGCTCCCTCTCAGCTTCCATGGGAAGCTGAAAAATCCGTGACTTACTATAAGCATTACTTAGCAACAACTAAAACAATATGTGTTACCAACATTGTTCTCACACTAAATCCAAAGCCCAGCAGCTACTAGGAAGAAAATTAACTCTATCCCAGCCGAAATCAGGACACCGTCTCTCTGTGTACTGCTGATACCTGCTTTTGTGAAGATAGTTTCATCATCCAATGAACACTGAGACTCCACATCATCTTCTTCATCCCTGCTGAAATCCTCACACTCTGCCTTCTTGGTTTTATTATCCTCAGTCTCTGCATCTCCATCTCTCGCTTTTGCTTGTTTAGCTTCTCTTTCCTAGGAAAAGATTTTTAAAAAGTTTTTTAAAAAAGGATAAAAAAGAAGCTTCAATCCTTTGTGACCTTTTGTTGTTATTATAAGCCCATTCACATATATATGGTTTTGCATAACCTTAAGCATTAACAATTCCGCATTCTTATCAGTTCAGCTACGCATCAGGTCGATGATGAGAGGGCTGGAGCACCTCTCCTATAAAGACAGGCTGAGAGTTGGGGCTGTTCAGCCTAGAGAAGAGTAGGCTCCAGGGAGACCTTAGGAGCCCCTTCCAGTACGTAAAGGGGCTCCAGGAAAGCTGGGCAGGGACTCCTGATCAGGGAGTGGAGCCATAGGATGAGGAGTGATGGTTTTAAACTTAAAGAGGGGAGATTTACATCACATATTAGGACGAAATTCTTTACTGTGAGGGTGGTGAGGCACTGGCACAGGTTGCCCAGAGAAGCTGTGGATGCCCCATCCCTGGAGGTGTTCAAGGCCAGGTTGGACGGGGCTTGGAGCAACCTGGTCTAGTGGTAGGTGTCCCTGCCCATGGCCGGGGGGTTGTAACTACACTATCTTTAAGGTGCCTTCCAACCCAAACCATTCTATGGGTGGCCACGCACCACGTCGAGGTGCTGAGCCGTTGTTTGAGCTCTGCAGCTCAGGGCACCTTCAGAGCTGTTGCCCCTGCACGGAATGCAGCAGAAGCCCAAACCCACGCCAAGATTTTCAGCAACGGGAAAGAAAGGCTCTGACCTGGAACTTCCTTTTCTGTCTCACTTTCTCAATCTTCTCATCAAGCGTCGTAGCCGCTCTCTAGGCAGGAGATCAGGGCAGAGGAACGGTGAGGAGCCCGGCGGGGCGGCGCCAGGCCCCGCACCCGCTCCCGGCCCCAAGCCTCACCTTGCCGCGGAGCTGGCGCAGCGCCGCCGCCCAGGCGCCTTCCCCACTGGCCTCCGCCTCGCCGAAGACGAAGGAGGCGCTGAAGTCCCCTCCAGCCGAGCCCCGCCGCCTGGGGCCCGGCGCCCGGCAGCGGCTCCTGTGGTAACGGCAATGAGTAACGATCGCCGAACGGTCCGACCGCACCGGCCCCGACCGCGGCCTAGATAACAGATCCTGCCCGGCCCCACCTCCTCATCCTCGGAGTCCCCGGACTCGGGGTCCTCGGGAACCGCGTCCCCCTCTGCGATGGTGCCCACCAGGCCCAGGCCCTGCAGCATGGCCGCTCTCCCTCACGGAACGGCCCGAGCCCGCGGCCGCGCGTGCGCCCGGCCGGCCCAGCCCCGCGCCGCGGGGCGGAGCAACGGCTGGTCCCGCCCTCAGGCGGAAAGGAAACCGAAAGCAACGGCGCTGGTCAGGGGCGGTGTGACTAGGGGAAAGGAGCAGCGTTGAGGGCGCTGTCCGTCGGGGAGGACCGGTACTGGGGGACGGTGGGGTGTGCTGCCCGTCGGGAGCGGGGAAGGGTGAGGAGGGCTGCCCGCCGGGGACGGTGCCAGGGCGAGGGCGGGGGTTGCTGCCCGCCGGGGCCGGGAGCCGGCCGGTAGCGGGGAAGGGAGGGTGGGGGTTGCTGCCCGCCGGGGCCGGGAACGGGAACCGGCCGGTACTGGGGTGAGGGGGGGCGGGGGTTGCTGCATGCTGGGGTCGGACGTGGGACGGTATCTGGGGAAAGCGGATCGGGGATTTTTGCCCGCCGGGAGCGGGCCGATACCGGGGCGAGGGTGGGGGTTGCTGCCTGCCGGAGCCGTTACCGGGGAAGGGGGATCGGGGGTTACTGCTCGCCGGGGCCGGGAGCGAGCCGGTACCGGGGGAAAGCGGATCGGGGGTTGCTGCCCGCCGGGAGCGGGGCAGTACCGGGGAAGGGGAGCCGGGGGCCGGCGGGGCCGCTTGTGGGCCGGTATCGGGGGAGGGCTGGGGCCGGGCGGGGACAGGAGCGGGCCGATACCGGAGGAGGGCGGTGGGCGGCGGCGGGGCGGGCCTTGCGGGGAACTGGAAAGCGAAACTTTCGGCGGTGGCGGGGCAGTGCCGGCCGGTTCCGAGCCGTGCTGGGAGCGCAGCACACCCGAGCACGACGGCGGCTGCGTCGGGGTGCAGGAGCCCCGGAGAGCCCCGACGCCCCAGTGAGGAGTCGCCGGGCCGAGCGATGGAGGGAGCCGGGAAGGAGCCGTGTGGGCGGCAGCCCCGAGCTGGAGCCGGGAGAGGTGAGGGTCGGCCGGGGAAGGCTGGGCAGAAGGTCTGGGGGATGGGGCTGGTACAGGGGGATCCGCTCCTTCCCTGCCTCTGTACAGTTTCCTCTCAAGCCTAAATTCCAGCATTTACGTATTTGCCCCCGGAGTCTGGTTGGGGCATGATGCGCTGCAATAATCTCTTTGCTGGCTGTTCAGCACTTCCCTAAGTATTCTGTTGAGAACGTGATAAAGGCTATATGATCTATGCTTTCTGGTACTCTGAGTGGCTGGACTTTGTCCAGAAGGTCTGTATTTTAACTATGCTATATACAGTCAAAGTCAGCTGCTGCCTTTGTCATTTCAGTGACAGCTAACTCCCGAGGAAATCCTGCCCTGTGTGGGAAACTTCACCTTTGTCCTTTCTTATTTCTGCTTTCTGTTCTGTGGAAAGGGGTTTCATTTTTTTAGTGTCTTTGTGGCTTGACAGCTTAAGTGAACTCTAGGCACAGCCCTCTTTTTAGCAGTTAGAAAAAGGGGTACGAAGGAAACCCCAATTTGAAAGGCTGGGTGCAAATATAATCGTGGTTTTCTAATTTGATTCCAAATGTCCAAAACATGCTGACTATCAGGCCAAAATGCTCATGCGTTTGTGTTGGGAGGCAGGTTAATGTGGTTGATTTATGATTAAGGAGTGTCTTATTTTATTTATGTTTTTTCTAAGGGCACACAGATGACTGGGATACTGGCTATATGCGGAGAGGCAGAAACAGAATAAATAATGTCTTAGGTCAGACAGCTCAGTTAGGGGGAAGCCTCCAAGCGAGTAATTATACTCCTCTACCTCGGCAAAGAGAGGAGAGATTTGGTGGTACGACTTGGAGGGTTCCTCAATCAAACAAGAATAAACCAAGAAACCAAGGTGGACTGGCCAGCAGTGGAGCCACAGGACACTGGAATGAACAGGAAAATGAAGGAAGGAGAATGAGGTATCAAGATGGACAAGCACACGAGAGGGCCAGAGGACCCTGTAATGCACAAGATGAGGGGAGGGGAAGGAGGTATCAAGATGGACAAGCACATGAGAGGGCCAGAGGACCCTGCAATGCACAAGAAGATGAGGGTAGGGGAAGGAGGTATCAAGATGGACAAGCACATGAGAGGGCCAGAGGACCCTGGAATGCACAAGATGAGGGGAGGGGAAGGAGGTATCAAGATGGACAAGCACATGAGAGGGCCAGAGGACCCTGCAATGCACAAGAAGATGAGGGTAGGGGAAGGAGGTATCAAGATGGACAAGCACATGAGAGGGCCAGAGGACCCTGGAATGAGCAAGAAAATGAGGGTAGGGGAAGGAGGTATCAAGGTGGACAAGCCCAGGAAGGAGCTAGAGGACTGAGGAACGAGCAGAAAAATGAAGATAGGAGAAGGAGGATGCAGCCTCGGGAGAATCCTCGTTCGTACCAGAGCCATATGCCAGGTCGTGCCCAGCTCAGTGAGCAGCCTCAGCAAGGCAAAAGGATTGGCTATAAATTCCTAGAAAGTCTCCTCCAGAAAGACGCTTCAGAAGTTGTCATCACACTTGCTTCCAGTTTGGGTTTGAAGGAACTTCTTTCCCAAACGGCTATGAAACCCAATTTCCTTCAGCTCGTTTGCCAGGTGCTTCGAAAAGCATGCAGTTCCCGAATGGACAGACAGAGTGTCCAACAGCTGCTTGGAGTGGTGAAGGAGTCCAACTTTCTCAAGGTCTGTCTGCCACAGTATGTGTCTGACATGATAACAGAAGCAGTCCCTGCTGTACGTCACCAGTACCCTGTGCATATTAGCAACATCATTTTACTTCTTCAGGACATAATCAGTATTTTCCCAGCCAGCTCTGTGCAGAAAATCTCCGTTCTCTTAACAGTCTTGCCAGCATCCATAAATGCCCTGAGAGCTTCTGGTGTGGACATCCCAGAAGAAACGGAGAAGAATCTAAATAAAGTCCAGATGCTCGTGCAGCATCTACAGGAGAAGAGACGTGAAGGCACATTAAGGACTGATAACTATACTCTTATGCAGCCTCAGACTGATGGTCAAGAAGAAACCTATCGTACAATGACCATTTATCCCACATATAATGAGGTACATCGTGATGAGAAACCCTTTCTACGTCCCAATATTGTTTCTGGAAGATATGAGAGCACCAGCATTTATCTTGACACCCATTTCCGGCTTCTGAGAGAAGACTTTGTAAGGCCTTTAAGAGAAGGTATCTTGGAGCTTTTGCAGAGCTTTGAGGACAAAGGCTTGAGAAAAAAAAAATTTGATGATATCAGGATCTACTTTGACACACGGATTATTACCCCTCTCTGTTCCCCAACTGGTATTGTTTACAAGGTCCAGTTTGACATAAAACCATTGAAGTTCGTACGATGGGAGAATTCCAAACGGTTACTATATGGATCCCTGATCTGCATGTCCAAAGATCACTTTGAAACATGCCTTTTTGCCACTGTTTCTAATCGTGATAATGCAGATCTTGCCCACGGGATTGTGCAGCTATGTTTTAATGCACAGAGCCAGGCACTGCTAGCAGAGGTTCAGCCCTCAGACTCCTTCCTCATGGTAGAAACAACTGCCTACTTTGAGGCCTATCGGCATGTGTTAGAAGGGTTACAGGAAATCCAGGAAGAAGATATCCCCTTCCAGAAGTACATTGTGGAATGTGATGCACAGGTGGACAAGCCAACATACCTGACAATGGATACTGCCTACAACTTTGCACCCTTGATGGAAGATCCCCCATCAGATGAAGAGACGAACCCTGATGGTTTGAGAAGGCAAAGTGTCCATGTTCTAGATCCCATGCAGTGGCCTTCAATGGAAGCCTTGAGATTAGATGAGTCTCAGATGCAGGCATTGAGTCTTGCACTCACCAAGGAGCTGGCTATTATCCAAGGACCTCCTGGGACTGGTGAGAAATATTTGTTTTACGTTTCTGTCATTTAAGTTCGTTGAGCTCTCCTTGATTCCCTCATTTAGGGAAATTAACTTCAGAAAAAGCCACCTGTACTGTCTCCATATCTTTAATCCCATGCCTGATTGATGCTTGAGTAGCTCGGTTAGCATGAGCTGTGGAGAAGAGCTTTAAGTATCCTGATACCTGTATCTGATCTGATCATTGCCAACCTAGTTGCAAGTAGACACCAACTGCACTATTGGCTCTGCTTGTGTATTAGGGTGAAAATACTTTCAACCGTCTTTGATAACATGATACCTCCTGCTGTGCAAGAGCCCTATTTGTCTTCATAGCATGTTAGAACATTGTGAGTGTTCAGCCATGATCCTCTGGGTGAATAAAGCATTACAAAATTAACTGTAATTGTTTTGAATGGTACCTGAACTCAACAAGCACCAGTGCTTGAATTCCGTTAGTGTGCAGATGTTTCCTGTGCAGCCAAACGTCATGTGTGAAGCCAGTATTAGAGTGGGATGGGGAAAGCAGTGGCAGAGGAAACCCTGGGTTCAGGTCCAGCATATTAACCAAAGACAACATTCTTGCGGAGTATGGCCTTGCTCAACTACAGGCCAGAAAGAGTGTGTCATGCTTCTTCATTTACATTTTGTAAACTAGTTACCTCTGGGGTCAGCTCTCTTGGCACAGATCAGATTTGCAGCCTAGAAGGAAGTCTTGTATCTGTTTTTGATGATTGCTGTTTTTCAAGGCAGCCCTTAGAGGGTGGATTACCCTTTTCTGATTCTGAGCTTGTTTTGCAGGGAAGACTTACGTGGGTTTGAAGATTGTTCAGGCTCTCTTGACTAATAATCACGCGTGGCAAAGCACTGGCCAGAAGTCTCCCATCCTTATAGTTTGCTACACTAACCATGCACTGGATCAGTTCTTAGAAGGTAAGAGTACCTGGCAGGTATGATGGATAGAAATTACAGTGTAACTCTTACTCTGTCCATCTTGTGGCATGATGATCTGCCCTTTTGGCTTTTTCCAGTGACTCTCGCCCCATTGATACACAGTAAGAAAACTTCACTCAGACCAATCCAGGGCAGCATTTGTAGACAAAGGGTGTTCTCCCTATCCCTTGTCCTGCTGGAGAAAACAGAACTTGCCTCTTTAGTACTAATATTTCTTTTTCATTCCCAGGAATATACACGTTCCAAAAACATGGGATGGTGCGTGTTGGGGGCAGAAGTAGCAGTGAGGTCCTGAAGCAATTCACCTTGAGGGAGCTGAGGAAGAAGTGTGGATTCCGATACAACTTGCGAACGCATCTCCGCAGAGCCTATGTGAACGTATGTGCAGAGTTCACTGGAGATGGTGGGACTGGGTTGCTTGTGCACTGGAGGAGCTAACTAAACTAAACTTCCTCCACGCCTGTTCTTTCATCTTGTCTTACACTGAAATCAGCCTCTTAATTTTTCCATCCTTTTTTACTTTATCAGTTTCTTGTCCTGCAGTTTCTGAACTTTGCTTCTCTGAGTATGATGATGCCTCCCTTCTCTTTGTTATGAGTAGATAACCAATGAGATGAAGCAGGCTGAGCAGGAGCTCCATGAAGGAGCGAAGCTCTTGGAGTGCACAACATATGGAGTTCTGCATGAGCACCACCTGCAATCATGCATTGCGTCCCAGCACTGGGACAGTCTGATGAATGGTCTGGTAAGAGAGGTCCCTTTCTTCTCAGTCAAGCAGATCCAGTGTATACTTACTACCCTTTCTGCTAATGAGTCTGAGGTTCCCCAAGCACACTTCTTTTTTGCTAAAAAAGGACTGAATAGCAAGCTGTACAAGTGACAATAGTCTAGACCAGGCGGGGCAGGCAGGGGCTTTAAATCTTACTTCTTTAAACTGCAGAGATTCTAAGTAATCTTTATCAACATAAAAGTACAAGTGCCCAAACGAAAGCCTCCTAAATGGAAGGGGAGGAGGGATGCTCTTTCTGAAGATTTGAGGCTGCTCAGACTTTCTGTCTCTGGAGGTCTCTCAGGGGATTTGTCCTAGTTATCTGCTGCTGCAAGGTGCTGCTTTGACATCATCTGAAGACTCTGAAGTGCAATAGGCCTGGCTGATTTGACTTTCCTTCTATTAGGATGATGACGAGTTTTACTACAGTACTTCAAAACACTCAATGATTCTGGAGTGGCTGGGCCTTGGTGTAACTGTCTTCACCCAGAGTGCTGCAGAGAATATAGGGGCTGAGAATCCAGGTAAAAAAACCCAAACCAACCAACCAGACATTTCCCCCCCCACCCCCAATCCTCCACAGGTGTTTGCCTAAGCAGTACATATGTGCCAGAAAAGAGACACTGCTACTTAACAGACACTGAAAGATGCAGGGTACTGTATGGTAGTGGAAAGAAGATTAACATTCATTTCCATGTAGCGATCTGATTGCTGCGCTGTGATTCTGCTAGAGTGGCTGTGGCTTACTGCATGTGACTGCTGACTCTCACAGGTGGTCATCAGGAGAGAGAGGAGGAGTGGGAAGGTGAAGCAGAAGAGGAGCTTTTGGAGATCCCAGAGGAGGCTGACCTGATTCAGGCTGACAGAGTGATTGAGGATGAAGAGGCAGCAAAGCCTCAGGGAAGGAAGGAGGAAGAGCGCAGAGCTGTTGATGAACTAGCCAGCATGATATTGGCTATGAAGCTGGAGAATGAGGAACAAGGAACAGCCCAACCACAACAGAATACTACGCAGTGGGAGGTAATTGTGTGCACTAGCATGCTCTGGCTCTGCTTGACTGTGTAAAGAGTAACACGGGGATGCTAATAAAGACAAATCTTTGTGCTGTAACTGCTTATTGGGGAGTGTTTTTTTCTGCAGGTAACTTCTGGCCAGAGGAAGAGAATGAAACACAAGATGAAGGTTGAGCTCCGTAAAGTGAGCACAATGACAGAGTTAGAGGCCAAGGCTATTCAGAATGTGTGGCAGCTTGACATGAGCTCCCGCTGGAGGCTTTACAGGTGACAAAGCTATTTTGCAGGGTCTCTCAGGCAAATGTTTCCTCTGACTATTCCAGTTTGCAAACTCTTTCTGTCAAGCCATGGTGTTTCTGTCTGTATCGATTCAGCTCCTTATTTGGAACCTGCTTGGTCTGCTTCCCTGTATTTTGGACAGTGCTGTCATCTCCACTTTGTGTGTTTGGGACTAAGTACAGATGCTGATAATCTCCTGCCTAAAAGACACACAGGAAGTTTTGAAATGAACCCACTAAGAACTTGTGGATCACTATCCTGTTCCCCTTGCTGTGTGTGATAATGGCACTTTCTTCTCAGGCTTTGGCTGCAGACCTACCAGGGCTTTATTCGACAGAGGATTCTGCAGCATGAACGGCAGTATCAGGCGGCAGCAGAAAGACTGACAGAACTGAGGCAGCAGGAAGATCTCTGCATTCTCAAGGAGGCCCAAGTTGTGGGGATGACAACTACAGGTGCACAAAAGTTGGGAAGCAAACCAGTATTGCACTGCATCTAGTACTGGTTAAAGGACCTTGTTGCCAAAGATTGGTATCATGTGCTGCTTGACAGCCTGGGTCAGGCTTTATGTTAATCTGCAGCCTTCTTAATCTCTGACTCCATTTGGAAACGTGGCTGTTGTGCAAGTTATCAAGTAACTGCGTGAGCAGTTTCTGTGCATTCTTGCACTCCCTCCATCCTGAGCTGCATTCTTCTAATAGAAATGCTCCACTTCTTGTCCCCGAGTAAAGCACAGCTAATATCTGCACTGATATCTCCACATCACCTTCTGGTGATGGTAGTGTAAAGGTCACCGTAATATGACCCTTTGGAGAGACAATTTTAGGTTTATTTATGTGTGTTGATCAATATATTGAGTAGGTATCTTATGTGTGAAGAGAGGGTTGGGAAAGGGCCAAGGCAGGCACAAGATTCTAATCCCCACTTGCCTGCCTTAGTAACTCTTCGTGCAGAAGCCATTCTTGGTATGGTGCTGTTTTAAAGTTCAAAAAGCTGAGTCTTGAAATGGGGAATCTTGGGAACACCTCAGTCTCTTCTGGGACATGGCCTACTCCCCTCCCTGAAAACTCTTGTCATACTGCCTGCGTGTAATCATTCTGCTAAGGTTTATCTTCTCTCCTTGCTCAGGTGCTGCCAAATACCGTCAGATCTTGCAAAAAGTAGAGCCGCGAATTGTCATTGTAGAAGAGGCAGCAGAGGTCCTTGAGGCTCACACCATTACTACTCTGAGTAAAGCTTGCCAGCATCTCATCCTCATTGGAGATCACCAGCAGGTAACATCCATGACTAATGCCTCTAACTGTTGTGCAGATGAACTAGAACCTTTTGACCAAACACCGTATCTGAAATAGGGGCCAAGACTTACTGCTCCCCAGCTTCCACAGGTAGCACAGGTCCTGTCTCCTGTAGTTTTGGAGCAGAGCTCCTGTGGGACTTGTCTTTCAATTTGATACAATTTTACATGTACTTGTATCCACTTCAGTTGTGACTGTATTTAACTTTGATAATTTAGCACTTCTGCAAGAATCCAGTCTCTGGCCTTTCTGTGGGGGACCAGTGGCAGAAAAAGACAAGTGAAAAAATCTTACTAACACACAGGAAAAGTGCTAAAACATGGACCTCCTATCCCTTCTCTTTCAGCTGCAGCCTAGTGCAAACGTTTATGACCTGGCCAAGAACTTCAATCTGGAAGTCTCTCTCTTTGAACGGCTGGTGAAAGTCGATTTCCCCTTTGTCCGTCTGAAATACCAAGTGAGGAAGAGCTATAAAAAAACTCCATTGCATTTGCATTTAGGTTGTTTTAAGTTTGTGGTACACTTAAGTTTGCATTTCTACTCTCAGAGCAGCCTAAAAGAAAAGAACATGCTATTAAATTCCCAAAAAGAATGGTAAGAGCTGTCAAGCTGCCACAGTGTACCAGTATATTTCCAATTATTCAGTGATGTTGTCCACAGCACTGTGGTTCCCACATGTTTTAGTGCAATGAACATGGCTTATTGCGGCATCTGAAACTTCCAGAACTCTGGCGACTGACAGCACAAGTCTTCGCAGGCTGCTTCCTGCTAAATTGCTTTAATCATCTATCTTGGTGCCTGGAGAAGTTAATTCTACTTCCGGCAGACCTGTATTCAAACTACCTTATGTAGTGGTTAGGGTCAGGTGCTGGCCTTTGTTATCTAGAACAGTGTTCTTAAATTTGCACTGAGACCAGTGTTATTACAACCACCTTCCCAAATTATTTTCTTGAAGATGCTCTGCTACTACTCCCCCTGTAACTGCTGGTGGTGGCAGCGATGGGGCACGGGAGAATGGGGAGTGGGAGGCGCTCCCTTCTTGACTCTTCCTGGGAAATCATACTTGTCTTGTATTCAGCCACAGTCTGTACAGTGGAACAACAGAATATTGACAAAGAAATATGGTGCTTCTTCCTCAAGACTGATACAGCTGCTTTGTGTTTCAGCACCGCATGCGTCCTGAAATTGCCCAGCTTCTCACTCCTCATATATACCAGGAGCTGGAGAACCATCCCTCTGTCCTGAAGTATGAGAACATAAAAGTGAGTTTTTGGCAATCTAAGCAATTGTTTTTGTCTCCTGTTACTGGCTAAAATGAGTTTCCATAAAATGTAGTGTTCAAGGATTTCAAATTCTTGATCAAGAATCAAGATCAAGTTCAGTTATTGAAATTCATACCTGAATCAAGGAAATGTGTGATACAGAATTAGGTAAGGAATTAGGTAAGTAATGCCAGAGTTCTTCTGGCATTAGCAATGGTGGACACTGGAAATGGATCCAGTACTGATGACTTTAGAAGAACAGTTAAAAATGGACCAAAAGACCTGTAGGAGACTGAAAGCTATGAGGAAGCTTTAAATGAGAGACTTAAAGCATAATATGTGAAACTCCAACGTACGATAGATGACTTGATTACTGGAATCCTTCTTCCTTGCGTCCTCTGGGCATTTGACCAATACACAACATCTGCAAACAAGATCAGCCTAAAAATATAAAGCATTCACTTACCAGCTAACACACACAAACAGCTGGAATTTAATAAGTTATAAGCATTTGTATGCTTGCCACACTGTAAGACACTTGGAGAGTCTCTGCTGTAGTTGGGCAGGTATCAGTCAGAAGAAGCGTCAGCCTCTGCTTCTTCCTTAACGTTACTGAGTTTCCGTCTTAACACTAACTCCCTGTTTTCTGATTTGTATTTCCCCACACTAATTACGATTTCATATCTTTCCATGTCAGTGCTTTTCTTGCATCTTTGAACTATTAACAACCCTATCTCTGTCTGTAAATGTTACCTTTCTTACCTTGCATAGCCCCGTTCTGCAGACTTGCTCACAGCTCTCTGTCACAACTGAACTATTTCCCCAGAAGTCTGAGCCACGGTTACAGTGCTGAGCTGTATCAGAGCTAGGCTTTGGATCTCTGGAACATGAGCGACTGAGTACCCTGGGAGAAAGAGTTGAAGGTAGTTACAGAAAGAGGATTACAGTAGCTTAGCCTACGTAAATCTCTCTTCATGAAACGACAGTACTAATTAGTTAAAAGCTCTTTAACTGCGTGAAGAAAGCATACTGAAAACTATAGCAGAATGCTGAAGCCAGATGAGAAAATTGGTAACAGAAGACGATTTAATTACTAGAATAACCTGTCTGGGAAAGTGGCAGGCCCTCTTTTGGCAGGCCCTCGAAATCCAGATCAAGTATTTTGTAGAAGATGCTTTAGTTAAACAAATAAACAAAAACCCCCCAAAACCAAACAAAACTTAACCAATCAAAAAAATAACCAACAACAAAAACCTAACCCAAACCACACAACCACTTAAGAGACCACAAAATTTTACCCCATTTCTCCTATGGGAAGTTACTCTGGAGAATCTTATGGTTCCATCTGGCCTTAAAACCAACTCAAGATCCCAAAAGGCACCAAAATTGAGTCTTCCCCTCTAGTACAGTAACCAGCATAGGCGATCACTGAATTAAACTGTACAGCAGTGGGCACTATGCCACTATGGACACCTTGGAGAATGAGAGATCTGTGTTTGATCTACAAAAACTGTTCTTTGCTGATCAAAAGAGTCTCTGGGGTTTGGCACACAGCCCAAGAGTTTCTTATGGGTAGAAGAATTCCAGTTAATAGGCAAAAAATAAAGGTCCCCACTAAATCAAGGCAAATGGCATCTTTGAACAGGCAAGCAGACAACTCTATGCCCCTTGAGCTGGTGAGTGACTACTGGAGTCCCTAGCGTTCCTGCTTTTCCTGGTGGAAACGCAATTGTCCTTCCTCTCTGTTTTTACTGTAGTGACAGAGAAGGCATGGTTTTTTGCTAGGCAGTTTTAGGCAAGTGCTAAGCCTTGTGCACTGGTAACTTACTATCTTTCTCCCACATGGCCAAAACAAGATATTGTTCACACCATGAACATGAAATGGAACTATGATGCTTTGAGAAATGTTACTAGCACCTTATCTTCTCTCTTCTATAACCTGAAAAGATACAGTAGAAACAACTCTGAAAAGACAGGGAATAAAACCATCCACAGAACTGATTTCCTATTAGGATAGTGAAATAATACTAATAAGCTGAAATGTGATTAATAAGCTTAAATTCCTATCTGATTAATATGCTATGGAAATCTAAGAGGAAATCACCTAACGTAGTCTTCTCCTTAAGAGTCTTCCTGTCAGTGGGTAACTGGGATCATGGAAAAAGGCTGCAGTGAAGGAAGCTAGAATTCTGACATTCCTTTCTTTTGTTTTAGGGTGTCTTATCTAACCTCTACTTTGTGGAACATGACTTTCCTGAGCAAGAGATCCAGGAAGGGAAAAGCCACCAGAACCCACACGAGGCCCAGTTTGTAGTGGAACTGTGCAAATACTTCTTGTGTCAGGATTATCTACCTTCTCAGATCACCATTCTCACTACTTATACTGGACAGCTTTTCTGTCTGCGTAAGCTCATGCCAGCTAAGACCTTTGCAGGTGTGAAGGTTCACGTAGTAGATAAGTACCAGGGGGAGGAGAATGATATTATTCTGCTGTCACTTGTGCGGAGCAACAAGGAGGAGAGAACTGGGTTCTTACAGATCTCTAATCGGATCTGTGTAGCATTATCCAGAGCTAAGAAAGGGCTGTATTGTATTGGAAATATGAGAATGCTTGGCAAGGTTCCTCTCTGGAGCAAGATTATTCACACCCTTCGGGAGAAAGGTCACATTGGGCACTCACTGATCCTTTGCTGTCAAAACCACCCTGAAACCAAGACCCCGGTATCTACAGCAGCAGACTTCAGCAAAGTCCCAGAAGGAGGCTGTAGTCGTCCCTGTGAATTTAGGCTGAGTTGCGGACACGTTTGCACAAGGGCATGTCACCCATATGACACTCAGCACAAGGAGTATCAGTGTCTGAAGCCTTGTCAAAAGGTGCTTTGTGCCAATGGGCACCGCTGTCCACGGTCGTGTTACGAGCCCTGTGGACCATGCACGGTGAGAGTAGAGAAAACTATTTCCAAGTGTGGCCACTTGCAGATGGTACCATGCTCTACTCCAGAGAGTGAGTTTCTTTGCCAAGAACCTTGTCAGAAAATGCTGGACTGTGGACACATGTGCAACAAATTCTGTGGGCAGAAATGCACTCAGTGGTGTCCTGAACGGGTTACAGTCACGCTGAAATGTGGCCATGACCAGCAAGTTAAATGCTGGGTCACTGAGGAGATGAAACATGAGAAGCCTGTGGAATGTAAGACGAAGTGTTCTGTCACGCTGCAGTGTGGTCATGCATGCTCAGGTTCCTGCCATGCCTGCTTTGAAGGAAGATTTCATCAGCAATGTAGCAGCCCCTGCAAGCGCCTCTTGGTCTGCTCCCACAAGTGCCAGCAGCCTTGTACTGCAGAATGCCCTCCCTGCCAGCGGGAATGTGAGAACCACTGTATCCACAGTAGGTGTAAAAAGAAATGTGGAGAGAGCTGTTTTCCATGTGCTGAGCCATGCGAGTGGCAGTGCCAGCACTACCAGTGTACCAATCTTTGCTCTGAACCATGCAATAGGCCTCGCTGCAATGTACCATGTGCTAAGCTGCTCAGATGTGGTCATCCTTGTATTGGATTTTGCGGAGAGCCCTGCCCAAAGAAGTGCCTTGTTTGTGACCATGAGGAACTCACCCAGATCTTTTTTGGCTTTGAGGAAGACCCAGATGTTCGATTTGTGCAGCTTGAAGACTGTGGCCATGTCTTTGAGTCCCAAGGCCTTGACCATTATATGGAAGAAGATGATGGTGTCATCAAGCTGAAGGTGTGCCCTATCTGTCAGACACCTATCAGAAAGAATTTGAGATATGGCACCATTGTGAAAAGGCGGCTGGAAGAGATAGAAAAGGTGAAAGAGAAAATCCAAGGCCCAGCCCAGGAAATTGAATCTAACAGACAAAGACTGCAGGTGGCACTGACAGGGAGTGCTGTTCTGCAGAAGAATCTACCCCTTAAGTACCTCATGCTAGAAGATAAACTTAAAGCTTCTGATCTCTCCACAAAGAGTATTGGACTAATTGAGAACCAGCTTAACTTATACAACCGTGTAGCGGACCTAACCAACTCTATGAGCAAAATCAATGCGAATGAGAGAAAAGGGCTGAGAAAGCGGCTGGATGAAGTCCAGGAGTGGCTGGACAAGCCGCGTCTCAGTTTCACAGGCCAGGAGCTCTCTGAGCTGCAGGCTGAGCTCCAGCGACTGACCTATCTAATGAGCCTCTTGGCAAGGTGCGAGGGGGCGAGGGGGATGATCACCCCAGCACTTGCAGCAGAGATCGCCGGTGTGCGCCAGATCCTGGAAGGGACGAAGAAGTTCACGGAGCAGGATGAGGCTGCAGTGAAGGCTGAGCTGGAGAGCGTCTGCGCTGCCCTGCCTCTGTCGGGGCTGGGCATCTCTGAAGCCGAACGGGTGCAGATTGTCAGCGCCGTGGGCTGTCCCCGCGGCCACTGGTTCAAGTGCAAAAACGGGCATATCTACGTGATCGGGGAATGCGGGGGGGCGATGGAGAGGAGCCGGTGCCCCGAGTGCCATGAGGTGATCGGGGGCACCAACCACACGCTGGACAGCACCAACCGCCTGGCCCCCGAGATGGACGGGGCCACTCACCCCGCCTGGTCCGAGACCGCCAACAACCTCCTCAACTTCGAGGAGCTCCGCCGGCTGCAGTAGCGGGCCCTTTCCCTACCCCCCTATCTAATAAAGTCTATCGCTGCACCATCGTGTGTCTCGCCTGTCAGGGCGGGGCGGGGCCGCTTCCGCCGTTCCCCGGAAGTGGATGTGACGCGGGTGCCGGTGAGGGAGCGGTGGGCGCCGGCCGCCGCCATGGAGGCGCGGGAGCCGCTGCGGGAGTTGGGCGGTGCGCTGCGGGCCGTGCTGGCGCGGCTGCGAGGTGGGGGCCGGGACCGGGCGGGGGCCGGGCCGGGCCCAGCCGACTCTCCGCTGGCTGAGGTCTCTCTCTGCCGTTACAGAGGGCGAACCGGGCGAGGGCCGAGAGCCGTTCGAGCTGCCGCGCTTCTGGGACGCCCTAGGTACGGGCGGGGGGGGAGGGGCAGCGGGCCGGGATCGGGGCGCGCCGGGGCCGGGTCAGGGCTGACACCAGAGCGGGGCGGGCCGGGCGGGGGGAGGCCGGGGTACGCCGTGCCGGTGCCTGGCAGGGCTCCGGCTTTCAAGCGGGATCCTCGGCGGGTCTCCAGCCCCTTGCCAGGGTGTTGGGGTTGGCAGAGCAGCCGCCGTTATCGAACAGTCGTCACGACTCGGTTTTTTTAAAGCCTTTGGTCCCTGTCGAAGCCTCGCAGCACGTCCTGGTGAGGGTGTCGCGGACCAGCGCACAAAGTGTGGTTGTGGATATCAATGACAACTAAGAAAAAAGCTGATGTAGGACACAAGCAATGTGCTTGGCACAAATACACCATGGAATTTTTTGTCTGCTGTAGTGGGATTTAGTTTTATTTCTTCATATTGCTTGGAAGGAAGAAACGGTAACCAAGCAGTAGGGCAGAGTGGCATCAGAGATGTTGCTCATCCAACTGCTCTGTTCTCTTCTCTTTTACCCAAGTTACTTTCTATCCTTTTACTCCCATTGAATCCTTTCTAGGTCAGACATTCAAAGTAACGTCACAGGAAGCTACAAAGCTGAGTCTGGCATTCTCAGGGCCTCCGCTGACTTCTGCAGAGGTGAGCAATCCCCCCCCCCCCCCCCCGCCCCAGACTGTGAAATTGCAGAGTGTGAGACAAGTTTCAGGTATCTCCTGATTCACTTGCCTAAAACAAAGTCATTTTGTTCAGCACAAACGAGACATAGCTCATACAGACATGTATTCTAGAGTGTGTTAATCCAATTCAGGAATTGCCCAGAGAACTAATTTCTGTGAGTTAGGGAGGCGTGCCAAGTAGAAATATTCTTACATTCTTTTCTTTAACATCTACAGCTGATAAGAGACAGCATATTGGACAATACAGACAGATCTAACAAAGAACATGCAATATTTGTGCTGTTGATTGAGAGAATTTTATCACGCTTGTGTTTGGGGAAGAAAAAAAAGGCCTCCGGCTCAGAATAATGATCTAAGCTACTACTTCCTCTCAGATGCATGACCACCACACCAGGGCGTGTTTTGTTATCAAATCATGAGGTGGCTTATCATGTATACAGCTTGCTTACTGTATCTTCCTGTTGTGCTGTATTTGTTTCTCAAGCAAGATGGCTGTTACTGTGCTTCCCTTTTATCAAAGCAATCTGAGTGTAAGTGATTGCTTCTGAGAACTTCTAAATGCAGTGCAGCCATGCACTACTCACGATTAATCCTTTTGCCTATCCATTTTCAGGATTGCCGTAAACTGAGTGAGGATGTCCAAAATGCCATTCTTGCAGTTGCCACAGTGTACTACTGGCTCCCCAAGGGCCAAGGTGAGACAGTGACAGCAGGGCAGTCACCACTACGTAGGGTGGTGGGTCCTTCACCTCTGTATGAAGAAACCCAGTATTTCAGAGCCTGATACGAGATCTGGTATCTGCAGGAAAGCAAGTTATCATGAGCAGGTAGTCCCATTATCAGCTGTTCTGTAGAATTTGCAACGTGTTTATGAATGAACCACTTCTGTGTCTACTCCTGTAGATTTCCGTCTGTGAAACAGTGATAACGTAGGCAGTTGTATCATTGATTGGACATTCATATTTATAAAGTATTGAGATTCTTGTCCAAAGTCCTTTTGGAAGTGGGAAACACATTAAACCTGTTGCTTCCTTAAAAAAAGTATCTGTGCAAACAGAGTAGTCTGTGTGTTCATCTTTGGCAGTTGCTTCCTGTTGGTGCTTTGTGTCAACTTCCTTGCTTTTTCTCAATCTCAACCAGGTACTACTCTTCGGAAGATGGTACGAGATGCTACCACTGAAGTAGTGGAAGGGATGATCCAACTCACAGAAACAATTCTCAGTGCTCCATTGGAGAGGTAGTAATTTTCCAGAAAAAAGGTTAAAATTATACTTGTTAGGAAGCAGCATGTGCACACTGCTTCCTAAGGGAAGGGGGGAGGCAGAAGCAGAGCATCATTATGAGGCAGGAAGAAGCAGTGGCCTCATCAGCAAAGACCCTGTGCCCCAGTGCCTGAGTGAGCAGAGCAGTGCTGGTGAGGGTAGTGAGGTTCAGTTGAGAGTCCAGATCATCAGATAAGCCCATAGCGATGAGGTCAAGCTGGAAACACAGCCGAGCAAGTCAGGGTCAGGGTCGAGTCCGGAGAGAGTAACCAGCATCAGACACCATGCAGTGATCGCCCAGCATGACCATTATGATGAGTTGGGTCTGAGGTCAAGGCAGGAAGGTCAAATCAGCGTGCGTGGATCCACGTCAGAGTCAAGAGGGTATGAGACTGGGTGCAGACATAACTGCTACACATCTGCGATGTAGCACAAACCAGGCCCAGTGAAACAGCCTCCGGGTAAAAGCACCTCGTAGGGAGGGGCTGGCCCTCACTTCTGTCTTTCTTCACAATGCCTCCTATCAGCAGAGGAGCTGACCTTGTATTTAAGCCAACTAAACTCTTCAGCTGAGCCATCTAAACTACTAGGAGGGTGAAATATACTCAAGGCCCTGACAGTACCCTCTTGTCCCAGTGACTGAGTTGGGTACATTTACCTATGTGGAAAATAGATTTTCATCCTGTCTGTGGCAAGGAAAGATGCTGGGAGCAGGATTCCCATGAAGGTGCTGCGTAGCATTTGCACTGTTTGGCAGTTTTTGCCCTTGGAGTGGACTGTTACACACAAGGATTGCACAACTTTATAAAGGTAGTTATTGGACTGCTATGGACGACTTCCTCCTGTTATGGATTACATGCTGCTGCCCTGAGGCAGAGGTCAGCAATCTCTGATACAGACTTCTGATTGGCATGGATTCTGAAAGATAAATAATATGCCTAAGCACGTTGAGAGGCTTCTGTAAGAGGCTCCCGATTCTTGTTCCAACAGATAATTAAACTCAGTAGGAGCCAGCACTTTTTGCTTTACACAGACATGAGATACTAGTGACAAGTTGGTTGGTGACATCTTTCCAGCAGAGCTTCTACTAGCACGCATCATCTTTGGTGCAGGAAATAATAACACAGTCTATGAGAGTGCCATTATTGAGTCTGAGTGGCTTTGTTTTGTTTCAGCTTGTCTCAGGAACAGCTTATATCAACTGGTGGCGTGTGGGAGGCATGTGAGCAAGCGTCTAGCCTGCCACGAGGTGAGTATTGTATTGTAGAGCAACAAGACTAAGACATGTTGTCTTGGAATGTCAGTTGCCTCTGCAAGGCTATTCTATCTTGTACAACGAAGATTCGCTCATTCTGCAAAACCCAACTGTTCCTAAAATGTATAAGCTTGGAAGCCAGGCCAGACTCTGCATGGCAACAATGCAGCTCTGAGCTCTGCAAAAAGTTCAATCCTATCATCTCAAGATCTAATCATCGCAAACCTAGATGAACATTGTTGCAAGCTGATTTGAATCAGTGCAGTGACACGGTTTTTGTCCTTTTGCTTTTACAGATAATCAGGCAGCAGTTGTGTCAGCTCTGACTGCGTGTCTAGGTGTGGTCAAGGATGCTCTGGAGGAGATGGAACATGTAAGGAAGCCCCTAAGGCTTTGAGGAACCTGCAGTGATGGTTCAATGATGGAACATGGGTTGTTTTATATACAGGCTTTGATTTAAATTTTTTCTGATATGAGCTAGATTATTATATTGTGCCTGGATTGTAATGAGTTTTTAAGCTCAAGCTTAGTTTACTTTATATACGGTTTCTATAAAGCCACGTCCTGAATTGGGTGGGGGGCCAGTGGAGGTGCTGTTTAGGTTGATGTAACTATTGCCAGGTTCTTGCTGTTTGCTCTGTTGAATTGAAGTTGGGGATTAGTTTTTCTTAATACAGTCCTGCTCGAGCTAACAGAACCTGGCAACTGAGATGATGGTTGGAGAGAGATTCCTCCATAAATTATTTGTATGATTTCTAGATTATGGTTTCCCTTTTCTCCTGGATATTGCTGGAATTGATGTCAGGCTCTGAGCTTTCAGTGCATCTGTGTTCACAGGCTCTGGTGGAAGAGCAAGACCCCTACAGTGACATCATGGAAGATGAAGAGCTGGGCTTTCGGGGCAACAGAGATACATATTGGTCAGAAGCTGACCGGAAGCTGCTTAGCTCCTGCATGGGATTAATGAAGGCTTCTAAAGCTTGCCTGAAGAAGGTCTTGGGTGTAGTGAAGGCTTATGGCAAAGTTGATTCTCCAGAGCAGATCGCTCAGCTGGATGATCTTGCAGACATTGCTAATGAGATCAGTCCAAGGTAAGCAGGTCTCTCCCCATGCCGCTTTCTGCTCCGGAGCAGTCCTTGTCTTTCTTGAGGTCTAGAGAATGGATTAGGAAAACCTTTATGATATCGAAGCTGCGAGCAGGTGGTGGAAGCAGGTGTGGTGGGAAAACTATTATGGCATAGGCTGTTGAGAGTTGTGCAAGTTAGGAGAGGAACCTATGTTGCAGCTTGGGGTGGAGCTGTGGCCCTGTCTCACACTAAGGTGTGAGTGGCACGCAGATGTCTGAGAAGGCAGTGAGAAGCATCCCATGGGTATGACTGACTTTGTCTCCTTGTCACACACTGTGGTTCCTGACTTACATTCAGGGTGAGTGTATGCTTTGACCAGGATCCATGAGTTGTGCTATCATGACCTTTCTTTCATTGCTCCCCTCTCTTCTCTTCAAGTGTTGACGAGCTGGCACTGAGCATGTATCCACCTGTGAACGAGTTGGCTGTGCGACTCAACGTAAGTACGTGCAGCCTGCATGCAGGTCTACTCACTTGGTGTAGAGAAGGGGAGGAAATTGAATTGTAGGTATTATGTTACTGTCAGGGAGAGGTAGGTGTTGGTGATTGTCTCAGTAACAGGTTCTTAGGGATGAAGAGTCCCCTTTGGTTCTTGCGCACTTAGGTTCATTCAGATGGAAATGCGTTCGTCATCTTTACTTCTTCAGGGAAGAGCATGGCCACTTGAGCTTTGTCTCTGCACTGTAATCCATAGAGATGTCCAATGACAGTGCCTCAGTAAAGCGAGCTCTAAGGCTGTGGCATCTCTACTTTATCCTTAGGTAATGTAGACTTGCTCAAATGAAGTTATCTAAATTAAAAATACAAATTAAAAATTCTCACAGTGAGCGTGGTTAAGCACTGAAACAAGCTGCTCAGAGAAGCAGTGGAATTTTCATCTTTGGCAATACTCAAAACTTGTCAAGGCTCCGAGCAACCAGACTGAACTCTGAGGTAGGCCTTGCTTTGAGCGGGAGGTTGTACTAGATGAATTCCAGGGGTTCCTTCCATCATAAATTAAGTATGTATTTTCTCATATCTGAGGGGTTTTTTTATACTTAATTCTGGTTTCATGCCTTTGGCTAGTGGCTTGATTTTTTGGGGGTAAAAAAAGAAAGTATTGCTTAATATCAAATTGCATTACAGTCTGTCACTTGTACTTCATGCCTTAATATCAGTTACCAATTTCTAATAGTCTTATCTTTTTAAAGAAAAGAACATTTTAACATATGCTTTAAAAAATAGCCTGTCTGTCAGGCTATTCATCTGTCCCAGCCAGCGGTAGGCTTGGAGACACTCCGAGCATAGCAGTGATAGATAGTGTCTGCATCAGGCTCTGTGGCAGTTTTACTCATTCTTGGCTGTGTTGGGCATTCCTGCACCCCCCTTTCTTTTCCAATACTGCTGAGCCCCCTTCTTTCCATGTTTGGCTCACTTTATTTCACTTTTGTTCCTTTCTAGGCTGCTAAGTTGGCCTCAGTATTAAAGAAAGTCTTAGAGATTACAAAGTGAGTATGAGTTACGGTTTTATAAGCGTGTGTTCCCTGCTATGAAGGTTGATATCTTTCTGCCTCCTGTCAAAGATGAATAATTTCTAGACAGTAAATGCTTGCATTTTGGAATAATTACAATGTTATCCAGTCACAAAGGGATGGGAGTAAGAAAAGGATGGTAGGGGTGAAAGTGGTTCCCACTGAAGACAAACACATATGCATTAAGGTTTGGGACTAGAGACATGGATGTGGGTTCTTCCTTGCTCAAAGCACTCTGGGGCTATAGCAGTCCTGTCTTAATGCTGTGGTAATTCAGCACTTTACAATACCCATGTGTTGTCTGGATACGTAGGTATAAGACACCCAGGAGGGTTTCCTAATGAATTTCCTCCACTTTTGCAGGACGAGCCATGTATGTCCACCATCAGAGGAAGGCTGGGTGCAGTTTCTAACTGATGCAGTAGATCACAACATGAACAAAATCAAGAACTTCACACAGGGTCAACTTTAGCTCTTCCATCTCTACATGCGTTGCTGCCACTGGCTCTGGCAAATGCTTTTCCAGGGAATCCCGCTGAGATAATGATGAGAACAGTGTTTTTAGGAGAGAACTTTACTGCCACTGGGTAGAACTTTGCCAGGAAGTTGCTCTTTGCTATTGCAGAAGGTGTCATTTTGCTTGGATTCCTGGGGTGGTGCAGGGCTGCATATTAATGCTGTGAATGTGCCCCATTCTTCAGACATTACAACTGCTACGGGGTTCAAAGAACAATAAAATATTGCTAGATTTGCATGAGTGGCTTTATCTGTTTTCAGGTGGCAGAGGAAATATACAGAAGGAAAGGGTCTTGCTTCTTTTGCAAGCAGCCCGATGAACCATTAAAAAATGTACAGCACTGCTGCTATTTCCTGTCTAGCCTTAGAGAAGAGTGAACTATCTTCCTCTTCTCTATTTCCTCAGAAAGTAGTAGAAAATATTATTTATTACTTTACCAAAGTGAAGGATCTATATAAGAGTTTATCTCTAGAGAAATGCTACATCTATCATCACTTTAAAGTTCCAGGATATCCTTTTTTGCCATGGGTAGGGAAAAGTGATTAAGCAGGGGTGGGTTCAGCACATACGTGTGGTGAGAAATGCAACATCTGCTTGAGCATTTAGCCCATCTTTCTCACAAGTAAGGTTCAACTTATAAAACTGGAGAGGGCATAGTGACAGGTGGGAGAGAGCTGAGTTTGTACAAATAATCAAAGTCAGACATGGTTTTAAATATAACTTTAATTAAACTGTTAACATCTATACTTGCCTAAGATCAGGGCACGCAGATCACGACCACTCTTGTAAGCAGGACAGCAGGACCTGTTCTGAGTTGGTCATCAGGCAGCTGCAATGTCTATAGTTTTGTAGCTCTTCAGGTTCTGGAGTTGAAGGCAGGTAAGACGTGCAGTGAGTCTTCGGGGCCCTGCTTGGATGGGAGTGAGTGGGATTTGCAGCTCTTGACTGTTCTCAGGTTGCACAGAGCCCAACCTGAAAGGCAAGAAGGGATTATACAGGAAGCGCACCTCTTTATATTTCTAGTTCCCAGGGACCAGGAGATGCATTTGCTGGCCAGGAGTATGGTGCCAAAAAAAGGAAAGAAAAAAAATAATAGAGAAGGTTAGCAGTTACTTAAACTACCACAATAGAACTGTGATCTGACAGTAGTTTGGGAGGAAGATATGACTGGAGGGTTGAACTCCCCATGGAGGCATCTAAGGCTACTTTATCCTAATGCAGCTTCTTGAGAGAAATGTGGGTTTTTTTCATGTGAAGGGGAGCATGCCTTTTTTGCGTGACTCTTGGCTAAGTCAGGTTTGCCTGGTTCTTCAATACTTAAAATTGTACCCAGGGACTGTCTTTATTGCTGGCAGTGGGTAACGGGTGGAAAGATGTGTCGCAAACAGTATAGTTTTACCCCACTTACGGATGTTCAAGTGGCTAGCTAAAAAGCAATTGATTTCGCAACAGCAAATAATTTCTAAATTTCATTGCTCATTTCAGTGACCTGTTGTCTTAGTTAATGTGTATTTCTGCCAAAGTCTTGTGGTACTTCTCATTACCCTTTCTGTTGGCAGGGGGCTTTCCTTCTGCTGTCTAGGCCTTTGGGGTTGAAGCTTTCACAAATGTCATACTGGCTTCAACTTATGTACTACACATCTGTTGAAAGTTCTGTTATCTGGCTTTTTTCCTTTTCAGTGTGAAAATGTGTATTATCTGTAAATAAAGGATGGGATGCCTCGGGCTTTCAAGCTGTAGCAGTGTCTTCCTGCCATGTTTTGCCTGCTTATTTTTGGGGAGAGCCCTTCCTGTGCAAGAGTTTCTCTGGCTTGTATTGTGTCTCTTTTTCCATTTACCGTTCTTAGATCAATCTGTTTGCAATTACCTGTACTGCCTTTGTCTGTAAATGAGCCCTCGTCCTGCAACCACTACCACGCACTTCTCCAAGGGTTCGAAGAGAGGGTTCAGGAGGCTGATCTTCACTGTGCTTGGCTGATACTGTACCATGTTTTCTGGAAACTGTTGAAAGAAGGAAATGAGCTGAAACTGAGAGAAGGAAAAAGATTCTTCTATGATTAAAGGGAGATAAATGATTTTTTTTTTTTGTGCCAGAGGTCTCAGGCTGAGATGCCAGAAGAGGCAAAGTCCAGCTTAATTTCTTCTCAACTACAGTCTTCTCCTGTAGTTTCCTTCTTCAGCCTCTGATTTCCAGACTGGTGAGTGAGTGAGGAGTCATCGGGGTTTCCTTATGCTCACGCATAGACAAGGTAGAAGTGGGAGTACTGTATACGACAGCGTGGCACAACTCGCCTTTCCCAAACTGATGTCTCCGTGCTTTGAAAGAAGACAGCACGAGGAGAGCCACTCAACCCAGCAGAATTTTTTTGCTGCTTGTGACTATGAAAGCTGTTTTCTCACTACTGCAGTAACGGAACGATAGACCGGTCTAACCTCGATAGCGAGAGGGGGATCACAAATGCTGATCTCTTCCTGTGCGAAGTAGACGTAGAAGGAGTCCTCGTCCTTCAGCACGGCAGTCAGCCTGAGCAGATGGTTCTCTCCCAACTCTTTTCTGTACTGTGAGTAAGGCACAAAGACCTGCAGGCTGTTGGCTGGAATACAGAGTAGTGAAACACAGATGACAATGCGGATGGTAAGTGCAGTCTGGACTTAGCCTGCATGGCACCTTACGAGTGTGTAGTGCCCAATTTCGTACTAAAAGCTGCAGCGTTTAAAAGCTTAAGTGATCCCAACTGTATTTGCAGATTCAAAATCTCCAAGGTGATGTTGCCGAAGTGTTTTATTTCAATCACCTCCAATCAACTATTCAGCCAACCTTTTGTAAACTTGTGGCTAAGCGCATTTTTCCTGAAGTGGGAGGACTAGATATACTGTTCTAGCCATGCACCCACTACCGTTCTTCTTACCTTCATTGCTTTTGAGGGTAAAATTAAACTCTTCCTTCCAAAGCTGGGTAATGGGCACACCATTATAATGTAGAGACTGGGCCCCAACTACCAGGTGAGTAGCCTTTTCTCCACCGCTGTGGTTAAACACGTCAATGGAAAGCGGAACGTCTTCTCCCAGTGTCAGAGAACTCTTCGACTGGAGGTGGATGAAAAGGTTAACGGGCTCTTCAAGGACAGTAGGAATGAAGCTAAACTGTGTTTCGCTGCTGATGCTGGTTGTCTCAAGTTTCTGTATCTTTCTGTAGGCTTTGTCAAGTACTTCTTTCTCCTGAACAGAACCTGTTACAAAAAAGGGAGCACATATGTTAGTATTCTTTCCTGTTTACTGGTGTGAAGCAGTAAATGCAGAAGGATGGCGTTGAATTATCCTGGCAGTGCTGCAGATAACTGTCTCTAAGAGCACAGAGAGAGACCCTGTTGTGCTTCTGGGTGGAGCAGTTCGAGAATTCCAGTTGACAGGACATTCACTAGATGTACCTGAAAGATTTGACTTGGAAAGATTTGTCACAGTTTTTAAAGCACCTCGGTGCTAATGTCTGTCAGAATAAGAGAGACAGTTGCCTCTAACTATAGCTGTCGCTGGGCTCAGTATTGTGCTCTCCTGTGATGGACGGCAGCCAAGGAGACAACATGCCGTAGGCTAAGATAAGGTGGCAGGGTTGGGTCAGGGAAACAGCACTCAGTAACAGATTGTGAAGGGGGAGCTGCTTTTTGAGGGAGGGATTTAGACAGTATCTGGGAGCACAACAGCCCTTTTCAGAAAGCTGGAGTCTGAAATACATCTTTATATGTTACAGGGGTAACGGGAGGTGAATGTTCAGAGTATACAGGTAACAGAAATCAGGAAAGAAGGTTTTCCAGGCAGGAAAGTGCCTGGTGAAGAAAGGCCTGGCCTTCTAGAGAGCTGGTTAACGTAATTGAGCAGGATGAAATTTGGGGCATGGCCTGTGCTTTGATTCTGTAGACAGCAAGAGGAAGGTGATCCTGTGCCATTCAAGAATAGGAGGTAAGGAGAAGCGGATGACCCGGATGCTCTGGGATGGCTCTGCTCTCTAGTCCTTTGCTCTTTGCATGTAACACTGGCAGGGAATGTGCTCAGTCACTTGACTGCCGCGTACCTTCAGGATGCTTGTAGTTGTGTGTGATATCCTCACAGCGCTCACTGCCCACACTCTTGGTGCTGATGTTGTTACCAGTGTACTTTGTGCCACCAAAAGCTGGCTTGAGGGTGTAATCTGTTTTTTGTATCCAGACCTGGCACTTGGCATTGATGGCAGCAAAGAAGTAGCAGACGTCATAATCAACATCTGTGTCCCCTTCCTTGATGGCTTTAACAGGGGCTGGTCCACAGAAGGATGCACCTGAAGAGAAAATGTGGCCCAGTTAAGATTCAGATGCTTTACCAACTAGACCCGTGCCTAGTTTAGATCTATACTGGGAGTGGTGAAGTATCTAGTTTAGGAGGACGTTAGGGAGCGGTACTGTGATAGAGCTCTTAGGGCTACACGAGCTGCACAAACCAAACAGATGAATGATGATTTAGTGCTCAAAGTCAACAGGTGAATTCCCTGTCTTTTTGCATCCTTCCACTGGAAGTTGGAGAAGGGAGGAATATTGAACTGCTTTATTTGCTCCCTGCTCCGCTCCCCCCCAAGCCTGTCTTTGATATCTCACCTTTGCTTTTTTCCTGGCAGGTGGCATCCAGTGCCTGCCACCCATTGTACCCTGGTGGCAAGTCCTCTCGAGCCATCCAGCATTCGTTCCAAACGTGGAAGGTCCTGCAAGAGGCAACATCACTGCTTATGCCAAGGGACTGAGCCCTGAGGTACAGTAAAGTTTTAGCCAAACTACAGCCAATTAATGCTCCTTTGAAGGCGCTCAGTGCATGTTGAGGAGAGCAGAAACCATGGCTTTTAACACAGGTAGAGTTTCTCCAGCTGGACTGGGCTATCATTCTTCCTTTGTGGGCCCTAGTAATACGGCACTCTTCAGTTTGGGTTGTGACGATGTCTCAATAACAGGTCATGTAGACAGGATCTCAGCTGAGGTGTCTCCTGTTCACCTCCCTGCAGCTGTTCATCTCTTTCTTTTCCCCCTTCTGTCACTTCCTAGATTCAGATATTGGCTCAAATTCTTGCTTGGGCCCTGCCACATTTACTTACCAGACACGGGCACTCTTGTCATGTGGAAGCAGTGTCCCATCTTCATCATAATACTCATCCACACTCAGGTTGCTGTTAGTGTTGTGAGCCCACGTAAAGCCTGTGACCACCCTGGTAGGAATTCCCAGGCACCTCAGAACTGCGCAGAAGAAAGACCTGTGAATCAGGTGTGCATCCTGCCCTAAGGGTGCCTCTGCTCATAACTGTAGAGCCTTTTTTGGTGCTAGGTCTATTAGGAATGGCACCAGGCCTGCTGTTTGGACTTTGCAAGAGGCATTGCCCCCTCAGGAAATAAGGTGCGTTAAGTGAATGGCGTGTACTGACACTCTCTTATCTCAAAGCTAGCAATGTTGAATGTTGATGAGGAAACTCTGAGCATCTCACCTCAACTAAAGATTAAAGGTTATGTTACTGGGATCTGCGTTAATCCAGGAATTTAGGGATATGCTAGAGGTTCTGCAGACCACATAAGGCTTTGCTCAACACAAACGTCTTTGGCCACCGCTGTACCTGAGCACATGACTGCAGCAAACACCCAGCACTGCCCGTAGCGGACAGGCTTGAAGTGCGATGCAACCCACTGCTGGAGGATGGGGCTGCTTCCCAGCCACTTGGAAGGGGGTGTCCCATTAGCGTATTGCCCGGTCCCGTATTCTGTCAGGATTCCTCTAAACTCATCGCAGTTCAGCTGCAGGGGAGGAGGAGAGAAAGATGGATTAAGGAATTGCCTCTCTTTGGTAGGTACACCTCATCCTGTTTGGTGAAGCTACTCCCAAGGCAGATGAAACCAAAAGGATTTTTTGTGCAAAGCGTGAAGGTCACAGCTGAGCAGGACAGGTACAACAGTCTCCCCTGAGATTTATTCAGTAAGTGTACTGTCGCTGCTAAGAAACTCCTGCAGCGCTACTTGTCTGCTGCAGGAACATCAGGAAGGGCTGGAGATGGGCAGGAGGAGCTGTTTGGAACAGCCCAGGGCAGGCTTCCTCTTTGGTTGCCGTAAACTGGGATTGAGAAGCTGCTGGCCTTCGCTCTGTGTTCAGGTTTCCCCTGCTCAGGGCTGCTCTCTGCTCTCCTTACCATGGCAGCGACTGTGCGGCAGATGTAAATAGGGTTCTTGCGCTGGCTGTGATCCTTGTCTCGTTGATGGCGTTCGCCTACATCCAGCAGCATGAAGCAGATGTCAACAATATCCTCCTCCAACTGAAACAAGAACACATCATTTTAGGAGATTTGGCCTGAACATTTGTTCTCTGGAGTCCCTGCCAGGGTTTGTAACTGTGCAGATGATTTCTCCCTTTCTTGTGTAAGCGGGCTGCGGAGGAGAGCTCTGGGCAGAGATTTGGAGGGGGAGTACAACATAGTAAAGGCAGACCTACAGCTTTATTGAAGCAAGGTGGGAAATGTATTAGCCTGATACTGCATCCCCTGATTGAGGGAAAATGATGCTTTTCTGGAGCACTCTCTAGGTTGGCACAGAGGTGCTTTTGTGATCTGGTGGCACTAAAGTGGAATAAAATCCCATTATAATCACTGGCTGTGTCAGGTGGCCTTGGGCAAATTGGAAGATCTACTTGTCCTCACTTTGCCTGTAAAATAGAGACAGTATTACTAAGCTCTGTTAAACACTTTTCTATCTGTTGATGAAAGGAAGGCACACAAAGGCCAGATAGAGATCAATGCATTTCTTCGTATATATTACATATACTGGGTTATAGGACTGCATACACAGGTCTCTGTTCTCCTGCACAGTCTTAGACAAAGACAGTGAGTGTAGAGAACAAGTTCTTTCATCAGAGTCACAGTATGGAAATGGATAGTGTCCTGTACACACGGGAGATAGGCACCCTTCCTCTGCTGGTGGCTGTAAGACAGCACGGACATATTGGACCTCTTGCTTACCTGACTGAAGTCCCAGGGTTGTGCTAGGACTGCATTTTCAGTCCCCCAGTAGATGATACCCTCTTGGTTTAAAATGTACTCCTGCCGCTGTGCCTCGTTAGCCAAGAACACCTCATCATCTAGATTAGAGGAAAAAAGCATCAGGAAGAAAGCATTCCTGGTCCCAGATGCACTTGCATCTCTCATATCAGCAGACTCCACTTCACTCCATGGATTTCATCAGTCCCTGACATTCTGCCCTGGAAAAATACCACAGATTCCGAATTGGACAGGAAAGAAGAATTTCCTTGTCATCTCTGTTTCCTTATTCAAAAAGTTCCTCCAGACCTAAACCATTGCAGTAGCTAGCTCTTTTACTTTCCTGCCTGTTGTCTTCTCTATTCCTAAGAAAGACACAATGGCCTTAATCAGAACAGTTATAACCTTGACTCATCTTTAAATCTGTATTATAGGAAACACTTTATCAAACCTTTTTCCCGTAGCAGGAGGACAGGGCTCTGGCAGTGGAGTATTCCAGGAAGGAGGCAGAAGTGCTGAGGCACTTTCAGCTTTTATTAGCCCCTGCCTCCTTGCTAAGGTGCTGTGAGGAGCAGGGCCGGAGCGACGGGGAGCACTAGGGGAGTCAACCACCGTGGAGGCAGAGTGCCAGAGCTCAAAAGCTGTGTTTGTGAAGTGACTGATCCCAGCCTTTCTGCCTTTCTGTTTCTGACCACGTACCTTGGCACCAGGGATTAAAGAGAAGGGTGAAGTTGCCCAGGAGACGGTGAGACTTGGAGGCGTGTAAAAGCAGAGCGTACTGGCCGATGGGAGCGTTGGCAGGCGTGTTCACAGAGATGATCCAGAAGCATGGATCCTGTTCTTCCACTGCTGCGCTCCACTGCTTCTTGTCTCCCAGGCTGGAGATGGGAAATTCAGTCTGGGTTCCATCTGCTTTGGAAGGATGTGATCCTGCAGCCAAAGAGATCTGTTTGTGGCCATTCTAGACACGCATCCTCACCCTGTGCACCTTGCACACACCTTGTCTTGGCTCTCTGGAGCTGTAGCTCTCCTTTCTTGTGAGAGAGTCTTAACTCTTGAGCAGCTTAATGCCTAGTGGATCTTCCTCAGGCTAGTACTGCGCTCAGGCCTCCATGTTTGAAAGAGGGATGTGTATTTCATAGATTTGTAGAAACCAGGAACAGCCAGAACGGTGCAGACCTGCTGCTCCTGGGATTCAGTGTCTTGTAACAATGGTCAGATTATGGTAAAACAAGCTGGGGCTGAATGCTGCTGCCCTTCTCAGGGCACTCACAACAAAGAAGACACCTGTAACAGGCTAGCTAAGTTTAAACATTCCTAAACCAAAAGGACAGAGAAGAGATCCTGTAAGTACTTTCAAATCACAGAGTAGTGAACCTGCCTGGGTTGTTGTGCTGCAGTGTCTCTTCTGGAAAGAGATCTAGTTTTGACCCTGCAGTCCCAGCAGCAGGAGACTCTACTCTGCCTTAGATGAACTGGCCTCACTTCTCAATGTGGGCACCTTGCTCCAGCTCTGGGAGATGGCTTTTGCCACCAGCTGTGTTATTCAGATGGGTGGAGGACCAGAGGTATGGTAATGATGTTACCTGTCTGTACTACGAGGGAGGTCCTCTTCAGCTGCCGCAGGTAGTTGTGTATTGGAGCTGAGAAGCTCACAGTGATGGTGAATGGCTGCCCCCGCCTCACCATAAGCCTTTCAGTGCTGATTTCTTCTGTGTGGTGGTTACTGTTGTTCATTGTGATCTTTAAATCACAGTTTTTGATGCTCAAACCTGTAGAATGAGACAACATAGAATGAGTTTGGGGTTGAGCTGCCCCCAGTCTGGCCTGGGGCCACGTCCTGAGACACACACTCAGCAAATCGTGCGTTTCTCCACTCAGACAGTGCCCCCCACCTTTCAGATTTTCTGCCCAGTAACCGTAAGAACCTTCACTCTGAGCTTGGTTGCTCTTGCGTCAAGTGGCTAATGAGCTGCCTTTGCTTGTACCTCAGCATCATTAAGTGAACCAAGCGATTACGCAAAAGCTCCTTCCTGCCCAGGAAAGGACATGGAGCAGATCTGAGCATTCAAGTGATATAGATGTGGTTAGCACTGAGCACGCACTGTGGCTGCACTTGGACTCTTACTCTGTGTACTCAAGGGCACCAATGGCACTCAAAGCAGCATCTCTCCACATGGATACATCATTGAAATTGTGCACAAGAGTCAAACTATTACACCCCGCTTGCAATGTGGGAGCCGGCAGTTACTGCACTATGTATGTCTGATTGATAGGCACCAAAGATCAGCCACTGGTGCAAACTTCACTGCTGGTTCCAACGCAACGTGGCTGTGTAGTCCTGGCACTATGCTGGGCCATAGCAAATCAAACACCAGTTGTTCCTTCTTTGCACTGTATCTCACACCCAGAGCTGCAGGAGACAGAGGAGCTCCTCCCCTCTCCTACACAAGCATCATATGCACCATGCGCATCATACACGCTTCTGTCCAGCACCAGAAGAGACAAAAAAAATTGTCACAATTTCAAGCACCCAATTGCTTGCTCAATGGCTGTAGTGAGATCATATACTTGCACTTATCTTCTGGTTTTGGTGGTGTTCTTAATCTTTCCAGACTTCCTGCTGAGAAGCACGTAACACCCTTGATTTTCTCAGTTTTGGGATCATCCTGACCTCACTTATGTCTTCAGCTCCGAACTCATCACTAAGATCCTTGAACCCGTGTGTTGTCACTGCTGCCCCTTATATGACTCATCCTGTCACCTGCCTCCCCTTGCTTAGCCAGGCTTCTCCCTTTGTTCCAGCTAAAAAACGTATAAAATCCAGAGTATTCCCCTGCTATGTAAAGCCATTGCTCCTGCGCTAAAGCCGCAACTACTACGCTGTGCAGTTTTCGCTGGTCTGCTCTCTCCTTACGTCTAACTGGCCTTGTCCTCTGCATTGATAGCTCCTCCCATCGCTCTTGTCCCTTCTGTGTTTGTTGTGGGAGTCCCACTGGATTCTGTGCTTTGTTTCTTTTTTTTCCCATGTGAATTTTGTCATGTGTTGTTTTCAGTGAGTGATTCTGGTCTGGCTTTCAAATCCCTTTGTGGCTGTCCCAGTTCATAGCCCTGCACCAGTTTAAGCTTTACAGAGCCAGCTCTGACCGCGTGTATTTTCTTCTCTGTGATGCAGATGTCTGTTCTGGCTGTCTTGTAGACTGGTGAGTCATATGCAGTCTCACTCCCTCCCCTTCATATGACTTTTCATGGATCTTATTGTCACTTTGTCAAGGTTGCTTGGAACCCGGACCCTCTCCTCGCTCAAGTGGCTAAAACTGGTCATCTCTCTGCTTCAGTTCTGTAGCCTGGCGTACCTCCCCCCACCCCTACGCTAAGGATAACCCTCTTACCTTTGCTTCCAGACTCTCGCGTGTCTGCCTTAGCAGCCTCTCGCTGCTTCTCTCGAGCTCCGGATAGGCATTGATACCTGATTCTGTTTGCTGCCCCTTTTTGTGCATTCCTCCGTGCGAATTGAACCCCCTTAGCCTTTAGAGCACTCTGTAAGAAGCCCACCTCTTCTACAAGCCTCACAAACACTGTCTCACAGCAGGGACAGTCGTTTTTCCTGACAGACAACTGGCAAATGCTTGGGGCTAACCCAAGCGATTTTTGCTTACCTTGGCCCATGTCTAGTTCCCTGTACCGTGGCAGTCTTCAGCTCCTGCTTGCTCTCTGGTGGGCAGTGGCTCCTTTCTTCAGCTTTCTTTAAAAATTATCCACTTGCAAAGTTGTTTGTTCAATTTCTTTATACAGGGTGGGACGTGATGTTGCCACTTCAGCTTATCGTGCTGGCCTGCTGCGCAGTTGAGGACTCTCTTATCTCTCGACCACACCAAAGAGCAGAAAGGGGTGACTTTTCCTAGCTAGAGATGAGGTTAAATTCCACAGTGGGATGCGAAGCCTTTGAAGACAGCCGGTGACAATTTCTTCGAAGAGCTGTGCACTGGGGACCCCAGGGAAGGAAATGCACATCTTAACTTGGCTCTAAACAACGTACAGAATGCACTTTAAATGGAAGCGTTGAAGAGCTGCTCTCCAGCGTTGCCCCTGAGCTACTTAGATCCTAAACCCTTCAAGGAGTAAAAAACGAAAGGCCAATACATTCATTGCCTTTGTGCCTGACTCAAAAAAAGTGAAACCACTTCAAAATGAGGAAGCTCGTTAAAAGCGACAACTAAAAAAAGTAGAATTTCTGTAGCATAATGCAGACTATTTAAAAATATCGCACTGGAGATTTGGACTAAATACATTCTTAAAGTTGCCGTAATATAAAATGAAAGTCACTGCATCGATAAATAATTGATCAAAAGACAGGAAATAAGGCAGCAGAAATACAGAGTTTTCACTGTGGAGTGAGTCACTGCAGTAGTTCTGCAGACATCTACGATCTTCCACAAATTCCTAAATAATTTGAGAAGCTGATAAAAAGCCAAGAGGTGGCAAAGCTTGCTCAGTTATTCTGAGCAGTAAAGATGAGGGAGGCAGCTATGGAAAAGTTGTCGAGGAACCTGAAGATATTGAATGTCTAGGCCATAAAATAGCAAGTAGAGATCAATGTAGACACATATGCAATAGGAAAAGGGGAGCCATATCTCACCTAAGCAGTGATGCATTCGGAGGTAGTTGTAGCCATTCCAGAATGAGATTTGGATTTATACTAGATGGCTGCAGCACAACATGGTCCGGTGAGCTTGGTGGTTTTCTTAGTATTTGCATATTAAACTTTACAATTGCTTGCTTACATGCGTCATTTAAGCTAAATACAAACTCTCTCAGTTTTCGTCATTTACAGCATAGATTCGCATAGATCTACAGTATAGATTCACTTTCACAGAACTGCACAACGGCTGAGGTTTGAAGGGACCTCTGGAGGTCACCTTGTCCAAGCCAGGTGTGTATCCCATCACCGCTGCCTTCTGTTGGCTGCCTATATGCGTAGTACCATCTCTTGGCCAAATTGGAAACTGCAAGTAATATTTGCTACGTTGGATGCACTGATGAGCACTTTGTAAACTGTGAGCAGAGAACTGCTTATTGTCCCTTTGTATCTTTCATTACACCGAAATGGGCTAAAAAGGCCCGTTGAAGAGGTTAACACCCAAAAGAGACTGCCGCGTGCAGTGCTCAGGTGCTTGCACTGGCGTTCCACCTGGTGAGAATTTGCGATCCTAAATTAGATACCTGAGATTTTCCATCCAAGATCTGAGAGAAAGAAACAGGAATTGGCCACTACAGAGGTCAAAACGTTCAGCAGAAGTGCTGAGATTTCCTAGTTGTGAATCACCTTTCTTTCTGCCTGGAATATGGGTTTCTCATATGTTGGTTTTCTTTCAGCCGTCAGTTGTTGCATCTGTTAGTTTAAATGCCATTCACGTCTGATCCAGCGTTTGGTAAAGGCAACCCCAAACCCCTGTCGGCATTACTGATGGTACTCAGGTGCTGCAGCCATTTCTGTGCGTTGCCATTGTAACTGCACTGTCAAAAAGCTGAGTTTGTTCAGCTATTTTACTGTATGCAGCCAGCAATTTGCACGTCTCTATGCAGGTGTACATGGAAGTGTTTGTGTTCCTTATATTTGGGTGGTTAAAAGGCGGTTACGCTAACACTTTGGAGTAGTATTTCTTCCGTGCACTCGGCATAACTGTATTTGGAGTTGTGCCCAAAGGTTCTCCTCTCTTCCTGCTTGCCCAGCTTCAGCTCAACACTGCTGATACTGACGTGTTCTGTGTGAGGGGGTGGGCAAGTGGACAGTCCTTCAGATACAATGACAAGTAGCTCTACCGTATGGCTGCTCCAAAGGTGTTGCCCTAAGATCCTCCAGCAAAGATCAGACTCTTCAAAAAAATAGTATTTTTTTCAGCAAATTCAGTAACCTTTGACTCACTTTGTCTTGCAGATTTGTTTTGAGGGTGGTTCTTTCGTATGCTTTCTATATAGCTATTACTTACATGTTTCTGGCTCCAAAAAGAGAAAGTCTTTTCAACAGGAACAACTTATCTTTGCTGGAGCTCCGGGAACAGCATTCGTTATGGCATACTTTTAGAAAGACTGGGTTTGGTTTTTCCCTGCAAAATCCACCTCTCCTCTAAGTCCTTCTCACTGATCTCTCCAGTCACAAAGTCAGCTTGATACCAGGTTTATTTTTCAGGCTTACTCTTATTCAAGAAGTCAAAGCGTGCGAGCTTAAGCTGTCCTTTACTATAACATGTATTCCAGCCCATTGTCCTGTACAGTTGCTAGCTGTGAACATAATTTGCTCATGCATTTAACACGTTAATCATGCTGCTGAGATATACCATTGTTTGTAAAACTACAGTTGTAATAGATGAGCATTCTGCTTATGCTGATTTCAACCTCTGAGCTAGAGGCTGCAATATCGTTAACGTCAGTGTTAGCACGTGTAACCTCATGTGCACCACGTCCATGAAATCACCCCAGTGAATTCCCTTCTTCATTGTAAGGCTTTGGTAAGAATCACTCACAATTAACCGCGTCCAAACCTATACTTGTCTCTAAAATGCAACAAAAGCATGAGCCTGTACAACTTGCTGGACTGGATCAGAATGGAGGTTCGTCCAGTCTCATCTGGTCTCTGGCAGTACCCAGCGCCAGCTGCCTCGGAGCAAAGGGCATCAGCTTCACCCCAGCAAGTGAGGCGGCGTCTCCTAGTTGATGATTTTCAAGACTGAGTGTGTCATGATATGCAAGATTTAACACCACTCTTACGAGTTCTTGTGGATGATAAATATTCTTTGTAGTCGCCGCCTCCTGTCTGCTTTGCAGTCTAACATGTCATTAGTGGGAATCACCCAAACACAAGGCGCTGAAATCTCAGCTGAGCTCCCTGTTTATGCTGAGCTCTCCTTCTGCACGTGATATGGCTGATGTAAAACTCTGCACGATGAGGGACTGAAATGGCTTTCCTACTGTGCATTTACCAAGCTGAATTTCACTGAGTGTTATATTGTCATCTATTTTGCCTTGTCTGGGGCCCTCTGATGTTCCTCATAGTTTTTTAGTCCTCAATAATTTAAATGGCTTTATGAGCAGATTTTGTACCCTTTTTGCACTCACTTCTTGCATCGCTGCTTCTGAAAAATTCATCCAGGTCTAGGCAAGTGTTGTCACTGTTTTGTATCCACCACAGCCCTGCCATGCTCATAGAAATCTAATGGAAAAGTGATCCATAGGATCCTTGAAAGCATCCATCCTGCCTGGATATTACTGTATTGCTGTCTTTATAGTGCTTGGGGATTCTTGGTTTTTTACAGGTCCAAGCATAAACCCATAAAATTCTTTTGTCATCTTTATTACCTGTGAAAACAGAAGCTTAAAATGTTATGTGAACATCTTTAATAACTGGGTCTCTTTCTGAATGTAGTGATCAAAAAATACATACATCTGAGTTTCCCTTTTACTGTATTTATTTCCGGCTTTTACATGGCACATGCATGAATTCGATGTGAATTTTCCTTTTTGGTGGAATTTCGTGTTTCTTTAGAGCAACAAGAAATGCTTACACTGTGCCTTTTGTTTTGTCTTGTATGGTGAGCAGTACCCTCCACACTGAGTACACAAGAGCGACAGACACCAAGTGGTAAAGCAACGCAGCTTTGGTGACGGCCGAAAGAACCAAGGCATTGGAAACTACCAACTTTGGCAATTTCTGTTTGTTTTGAATCTGTTAAAGGGTAGTAATTTAATCGACTGCCTGAATCAAGCCTCTAATAACTTAGATCAGGAGAATGGAATGATGGGGAGAAACGTTCACCATCCTGGAGACTGATTTTATTGTCTTTCAAGACCAATTCATAGTATGAATGTGTCATATCAGCTAGTGCTCACTTAATTTTTTTGTGTGATCAGAATGCAATGAGGGCTGTGTCAGCCTCTCGGGCACGCTCAGATTTAAACTGCATATTTATAAAGAAAAATACTGATAATTAGCCATATTTTACTCCCAACAAGTCCCATTGACTTCTGACTAAGGGCCATGTAAAGATTGTAGGTTTGTCGAAAGCTATTTAAATCCTTCCTTGGGCACTTACACATTTTTCTCTGTAATAATCATTAGTCTAATTGAACGGTTGTCTTACATCTAACGCAGGAAGAATGTGGATTTCTTGTACATGGCACTGGCCAGATCTGCATTTTAACGCTGGAACTGAGCTGGGTGTGGGTGCCGCGGGCAGTCAATAACGCTGACACCCCGAAAAGCCAGCACCCCCAAGTATTGCAGAGCTTGGAACCTGGCACGAGCGTTAGGGCTGATTTTCCTTTGAACAGCAGGCTTCCCTTTACAAAGAGTTAATTAGGATGAGGTCATTCCAAGCTCGTGTGACAAACACTGTCTGAAATTTCCTGGATTGTGTTTAAGAAGAAGCATCGAAGGGATTTGAATGGCTTGGTTGTACCGCGTGTTAAATGTAATAACAGTCTGCATTCTTGCAAGATTTAATGAGATTTTTTGAAATACCGTCACTACCTCAAGGCCTTTTCTGAGGCCAGCGAGGGATTGTATACCCTGACTTTCCAAGATCCTGCAAGAATTAATTGATAGGTGCAAAGCTACCTATTCCCCTCTCCGGTGCCTGGAGAAATCTGAATTCCTCTGTGTGTGTGTGTGTGTGTGTGTGTTTGTGTGTTTGTGTGTCCTTTCCAGTCTTCATTCCAGTCTCTCTGGGCTGACGAGTTTTCACAAGCTTCCGCATCCCTTGTAACTATATGCGTGGGTGGCAAAATATTGTAATTGATTTAATAAAATAGGAGTTTACATGTTTTGAAGGTTTTCTTGGCTTTAAATCAAAGGCATTTAAGTGAGACCTCGGTTTAATCTGTGTCACGGAGTCAGTTTGTGTCCGGGGAACCTTCATTCTGGGGGAAGCTGGGACTGCATTGCGGGACAGTAGTAGTTGTTGTCAGGAGGAAAAGGGCAAATTAGCTCTTAGAAACATTCAGATCTTCGCTATTTTTGGCTTGTTAACTCTGCAAGGCATAAACGGACACAGTGCTGGGATTTAGATACGGGTGGCGTAATGCCTTCTTCATGGAGGACAATGATCTACTTTAAGCACCTTTGTGGAACGCAGATGTGTGACTGTTAATTGTGAATTTTCATACATGCTTCTGGTGATATTGTCCTGAGCCTTTTCTTCCCATCCTGTGCTTTCTGAGCACTTCTGGAAGTCTTGCAAAGCATCTGCCTTTGCAAACAGAAAAAATCAGTCTCTTTTTTCCTGTCTGCTTTATGGTGCCTGCGTGAAAGGGAACAGGTGGAACTTCCTCTGGCAGAAGTTAGGAGGGCAGATACAATGGCTTTGTAAGATCCAGATAAAAGGCTGGGTGAAGTGTGTGGCAGCAGGCGCGGGCAAGGAACAGCCTTGAAGGCAGCACCACTACAAAACAAAAATACACGTCATAGGCTGATTTTTCTCAAGTGGTCTCGTAGACAAGTTTGGCCAATTCTCTCGGTAGTACAGTCAGAAGTAAAAACATCCAGCGTTTCCCCCAGCCCCTGCTCCAATTTTATCAAAATGCGTAATGCCAAAATAATTAAGACTGATGCATTGTCTGATTGCCTGGGTTGGTTACGGCTTCGCATCGCGGCTACTGGCTATTAGTCCCAGAGCAGATTCAGACTAGTAGGGGATGAGCTTACAAAGCCAGAGAGCACTGAAGCACGCACATTCATTTTCTCTTTGGGAAATTGCTGGTGCTTATGGCTAGCAAAGCCTTTGTAAATGCTCGAAGGCAATTGCTGCAGTTCCTTTTGAAGAGGATACAGTTTGTGGGCCGGCAGGATAGCTCAGTCAGTTTTTCCTGCAATAAATCTTCCAAATTGGCACCTTTGTCCTGTCCGTCATTTGTATTCAAAATGCAATGAAACATAGCAGTCAGCATCAGAGTTATATTAAGTCCCGAAAGCTTTTAGCTGTGCTTAGGTTAGAAAAGTTATAACAGAAACTATTTAGGTAATTTCTATACACAGAACAGTATAAGTATCAGTTTGGGCTTTGTCTGAAACTATTTCTGGAGCTACTTTGCGAAACTGAGAACCTAAGTAGGCAGAGTATTGAGAAATTTACTTATTCATCACATCAGCTGCATTTTGTTCTCTCTTTTTGCCTAATGGGAACAGGAACCAGTTTTTCCCCTCCTGTAAACTCTTTTTAGAATCAACTTCTCTTTTTCTTTTTTTTTTTTTCCCCTTCTTTTTTCTGAATGGTTGGTCGCTATTCTGCCATTCGTGGCTCCACCACTGCATAGCACCAGTTGCAGTCATATTCTCTTAGACCAAATGCGTTTTGTTTAGATGAAAACAGAATGATTTCTTGAGTTCCATATTCTCTTTTCCTATGAATTCTTAACATTTCTCATGTCCTAACGATCTAACCACCTGTAAAAATAAAAGTTCTTTATGTTTTCCTTTTACTGCTCATTAAAAAGAATAAACTGAGGCAAAGACTTTTTCTTGCCACATCTTTTATAAGAAGGCTGTGTATATCTGTGCAACTACATAAATAATATATCTCTAAAGATTATATTGGCTTAGATAAAACTAGGAATGATACTTTTGCGTATGTGATTGATAGAAGAAGGAGGCTTTAGCAAATGGAGGTTTAAGACTTGGATAAAACAGTATACTCTGGAAGAGAGGAGATTTGGAGATTTTATTTGTGCACCTGCACTGTTTCCGAGTACACTTGCTGTGACATCTCTAATTCCTCAAACTATTTTGTGACTTGCATGAAAATTTCCCTGTATTCCTGCCTCTGTGGCTTTGTCACACCTGAATGCTGTTTTATCCAATAAGAAATTTCGTGGAAGCTGCTGTTGAAATGTCAGTTGATTCAAATACAATTTTGCATTAAAACGCCAAGTTTATTATCCAGAAACTTCTTTGGGAGAGAGTGATTTCAGAGATGTAGCCAGTTAAACAAGATTTGGGGTTGAACCCATAGTAGAGGGGCTATAAGGCATCTCTTGCATTATATTTTCCTCGTTAAATACCTTTTCCCCCTCTCTCAGGAACCAAATGCTTTTCTTTTTTTCCTGGCAGACCCAACTAAATTCAGTGATAATTAAGGCTGTATGAGGAGGTGAGTTTGTAAGATGTGGATACATGAAAATTTGCATAGTGCTTAACTACAGTGTGTCAGTGGTAGAAATGTAACGTGTTTTGGCCTCAGTCAGGTTGGCTGTGGTGATGATTTATCCTTTTATCTTTGGAGAAGTTTCATTCATTCCTTTAGTTCATCCAGAAAGAACCACTTTGAGACAGGGGTGCATTGTGTGAGGAGCTGTGTGTGTAAATAAATGTGTCTTAGTCCAGGTGACAGATCACCTCTTTACTGCTTCATGACGTTCTGCTTCATTCCTGTTTTCAGGAACAGCTCTTCCAGCCTGTTATTATTTCAGGTGCTCTAGTGTTTGCCGCTCCTTAGTCAAGGACATGTTTCTTTTATCGTCTTTTGTACTGTTACTCCCAGTCGTTTCTTTGCCGGCTATTTCATGATTTATAATTTATCACGTGATTAAATCATGATCTGAATAGGGGAACTGTGAACTGAGTATCGTTTATTGAATAGCTTCTCATTTTTTCCAGTCATAAGAAGAGAGTTCTATTGTAACGCTGCCATATTTTATTGCTGTATTTTCCTCCTAGTAATTAGATGAGATGATTAATTTAATTATGTCAGCTACTTGGAGAGTCCTTTGGCTATTACTGAATAAAACTTATATTTAGTGAATATAATTAAATTATATTCAATGAAGCCTATGAAACCAGTGATTATAAGTGGTGTTCTGTGGAAATCTGGCTGCTGTCATTGCCACAAACTTTAACGCTGAAAACCATCACACTTGATCTTCTCCTTCAAGTTAAATTATATAATGATTTCCACTAATAATTCTATTCATGAAGGTCCATAAAACAGGTTAGGGAGTGAAAAAGATGACACTATCTTTACAGTAGAGTGTGTGGTACCTTTTTTGTTAAGTTCCGTTCGTATTACATCACTTCACTTTGGCTGAGTGGTCTGCGTTTCTGCGCTCCCAGTCATAACGTACGAACACTGCGCCAGGCTCCTGAACGGGGACAAACCTGAACCGAGGTACAGGTTGTATCACTGAGCAGGAGCCACATCGAGCATCACAAACCCCTTGATGTCTGAAAAATGCTTGCAAACCAGGTCCACCTGAAGCTGCCTGGTGCCACTCTTGTAGGGAATGATTTCAAATTCAACTGTTGAGCTCTCCATGGGGGCCATTCTTGCCACGCTAAAAGAGAGAATACACGTGTAAGTTCAAGCAGATGAAAAATTCTTGCTATGTATTCTTCAGAGTCCCCAACCTTAAGACAGTATGGAAAGGAAGAGCCAGAGTAAGTGGCTGCTGTGTTTGTAGGCTCCTAGCACTGGTGGACATAACCTTCCATGTTCACAGCCCACACAGCACCATCCTTGAAGAACTAATCAAGCTGTAATGGATGCGGTGGAACTGCAATTATTCTCAACCTGTGATAGAGAATTAGGGGCTGTATCATGAGGGCAAAAGGTACTGAGTGCCTGAGGAACGATCAGAAGGGTGATCTTTAGAAGAGCCCAAATCCAGCTGCACGTATTACCCTCAACACTCACAACATTTACAGTACTCTAGATACAATCGTGCTGTGTTTTGGTGTGGTAAATATAGTTGCCTGTTGATTTTATGTCCATAGTTAGAAATGACTCTTGGCTGTCCAACACAAGGAGGCTGATGGTAGCACCAAGAAACAGAGAGAATGGGGGAAAAGGGCCTCTCTGCTCTAAGGAGGCACCGAAGCTGAGCACTCCCGATGCTGGTAGGGCAAGTTAAGGTTCAAGGTCAGGATCTAGACCTGAATTTTATACTCAATGTAAATAAAGCCTCAGTGATTCACATCATTATCCATATTTTGCTATCTTCTTTTTTGTTTTCCCTCTCACAGTTTCTTGGTGCTAACTCCCCCTGCATAAATATTTTGGAGACTTTAAAAAATGTTTTTAAACTAATAACCATGGAGGAGATGGGAGAACAATTTCTTATTGGTACAATATCAGTGGACACATTTTTAAGACATTTCATTACAGTATATGTCCTGGCTCTTTAGTAATTTAATATCTGAAGGCAAAAGGGATCATCACTTTCTCTCTTATTCTTTAAGGATTGTTTGGTTTTCCTTTTGCAAACCACAAAAAGAAGAAAGTTTTAAAATTTTTGGCCTTTGTATAACTCAGTCACTAAGTACAGCACTCCGGGTTACATGCTGTTAAAAGCAGGCCATCTCTCCACTCCCTGAGCATTCCGTAATTCAAAGCTTGGCAAAGGATGCGTAAAAAACTCCGACTTGTATACTGAGAGTACTCACATGATGGTATTTTGTCCAAGGTTTGGTGCAAGCAAAAGTCATGGGGTTAACAGAATCTTTTTTGAAAAACCCACTTTCATTCCAGATTTCCCACCAAAGGGAACGAGTTATTAGCCAGAAACAGCATGTACGTACTTGATTCTGAGTTGCTCTTTGAGCAGGCCACTACCTTCTGCTCTCAGCACGCAGTCTGTCACCACGTCAGACAGGGGGTTGCTGAATGTGACCTGGACGTTAACAGGCTCGTGTACCACTGCTGGACCAAGGACCTACAGAGAGAAAACATTCTGCTCAGCCACGGCATTAGTCTCACTTTTCTCTCATGCTTTTCTCTTTTCATTCCCATTGCAAACCACTTACCCTCTTAGGATCTGCTGGACAGGATGGAGCCGGGAATTAACACACGTACATATTTTTGGGCATCAGAATTCAGGCTTGAATCAGCCATCCAGTGTGGCTGAGAAGGAACAAACTACTGTAGAATCTACCATTTCGTCCTAACTTTTTAACTAGGTCAGCGTATGGTGTTATGTGTAACACAGTGTATGATACTTATCAGCGCGAGAACAGAATGAGAATGCAAATATTAACTTTGCATACATGGCTAACTACTGTAGGCAGCTTTAGTCAAATTAGCTTCAGTTAGGCTAAATGAAAGGTGTAGGATAAGAAAACGTTTGAGGTGTGAGACAGAGGCGAATTGTGGCGTCTCAGGCCAAAAAAAAAAAAAAATAGAATGCCAAGTAGCAAATAAACACACTCATTACCTTATTTTGACTGAGATAAAGTGGAATTGGCGTATCTTTGTAGATAATGTAATATTAATTAACATAATGGAGAAGTCCAGCACCCCAGTTGCATTTCTCTGTTATTGACTGTATGTTTATACGGAAGTTTCAATCAACAGAAACATAAGCCCTTCCTGAAACTTAGTCGCTGACCTGAAATAATTTAATTGAGGTGCCAGCCCTATGTGAGCCGACTCTGTTACTTGCATGATACAGCACAGAAGGCTTTTTACAAAGTCTCACTAGAACTTGGTATTCAGAAATCGCCGGACCTACAAAAATCCAGACTTTTTACTCCTGCGTGTAACTTTGCTTTTCCTGTATGGTGCTGACAGAGTGGTCTGGGATAGTTAATCTGGTCCGGAGGCTCTGAAGGACTCTGCGAATTATCATACTCCCTCTGTGTTGTTTACACTGGAGTAGGTAGATGGCACTTCATCCCGTGTCTGGTACAGCCTGTGAATGTGCTGAACTGTCCAAAACAAGTTAAGTGAGTTGGTGTGGATGCGATGGGCCAGGCAAACCCCTGACTGTCCCTGAGCAGCGAGTTGGTGTGGATGCGATGGGCCAGGCAAACGCCCGACTGTCCCTGGGCAGTGAGTTGGTGTGGATGCGATGGGCCAGGCAAACCCCTGACTGTCCCCGGGCAGCGAGTTGGTGTGGATGCGATGGGCCAGGCAAACGCCCGACTGTCCCTGGGCAGTGAGTTGGTGTGGATGCGATGGGCCAGGCAAACCCCTGACTGTCCCCGGGCAGCGAGTTGGTGTGGATGCGATGGGCCAGGCAAACCCCCCACTGTCCCCGGGCAGCGAGTTGGTGTGGATGCGATGGGCCAGGCAAACGCCCCACTGTCCCTGGGCAGTGAGTTGGTGTGGACGCGATGGGCCAGGCAAACCCCCCACTGTCCCCGGGCAGACAGAGCGCGAGGTCTTTCCTGTAGGCTAAGAATTGCTTTTTACCCATTGTACAACATTTGCCAGAAGTAATTCTTAAGCGGGAAAAAAAAAAAGCCTCCAGTTCTAAATATTAAACATTTGGGAAGATGTTACAGAAGGTGAAAAGTGCCACTTTTCCTGATAAGGTGAAAGAACTTGCTTGAGTATCAGTAATTAGCCTCACAGTCACAGGTATTATCAGCTAGTTAGTGAAGATGTCTTTGGTAAAAATCAGGCTTTCTAAATAAACTGGACGAGAACGATCATACTGCCCTGACAAAAGTGGAGTCCTAGATATGGACTAGATCTCCCTCTCTATCTCTCTGTCTGTCTCCCTGGAGATAATCTTACCTTGTAACCCTGAGAACTTTATCAGTGCCACGTCAACAAGCAGTGCCAAGAATACCACAGCACAGCTATGCCTTGGAAAGGTTTGCTTTTCCTTCGTGTATTTCATTTCACCTGTGTCATACAGGCAATTACTAGAGCAGCAAGATCAAATCACCCTCAGGCATGATTTCTCTTCCCACACTCCTTCCCATGAGGAGCAGATGGAGTAACGATTCTTGTTGCTTCTTCTCAACACATCTGTCTAGGGACACAAAGGGGACCAGCTTTTACCTTGATAGTGAGAAAAGGATCCTGAAGTACAATATCCTTCTCCACCAGAAGCGAGGCTCCCTGTTTGGTTTTACACACAGCAGTCACTAGGATCTTCCTGTCATCCACCAGACAGTTTTTATACTGGGAGTAGGAGATCTTAAATGAAATCTCTTTCACTGGAATGGAAATAGAAATAGAATTTCCCCCTTTTTTTTGTGTCTAAGTACCAGCTATCTGTAATCTACCTGTGTTTTAAGGAGCAAGGATGCTATCGCCCTAGGGCTGCCCATTTGTGGGTGTTAACAGCCAGTAGACAGGAATGATGCTCGTGGGTGACTTCCACTTACATTCACATCAAACGCTAAATGACCAGGTACAGTTCCGTGGCTGGAGAGTTCTGGGGATGGGTATATGTGGTAACCCTTGCTGGTGTTTTTTTCATTTATCTGAGGAGCATTTAATGCTCCTTCCTTGCAAAGAAACCAGAAGTGCACAGATGGGTTGGTTGAAATGCCCATGCTAATGCAGCCGTCAGCCTCTGCCTTAAAGCCTCTGCTGCCAAAGGTGTGGGCTTATGGCTCCCCTTTGATCTGCCTTTATACTTTGCTTCTGGGGGGCTGGTAGCTGAGTAGTCTCCGGTGTGTGCCTCTTAGTTGTTCTCTCTTAACAAAAAAGGTCACAATGTAAAATTAATAGTGGCTGTGCTGGGTCAGACAAAAGGTT
>CANTUZ010000013.1:6281664-6331683 GCA_947846985.1 Fratercula arctica | reverse complement strand
AAAACTACCATGGGACCAGTACACAGGAATTAGCCAAACTGACAGTGCACAGACTGGGATGAACCTATGCTGGGCTCCCCAGACAGCTCCCACGTCGCCACGCGCGACCTGTTATTTATAGCCTATTATACTTAAATGTATTTCCCTACCTGTCCCACTTCTGCACACATCTCTTCCACTGGAATGGAGTAAAGACATCATTTGGAGGGTTTAACTTCCAGCTGCACACTCACCAGCAAAGAACACCTCTTTGCCAGGCTCCCATCGCTAAGTGGCTCTGCTCATTTCTTCTAAGAATCCAACATGTCCCATGCTGCGGGCAAGAGCTCTTAATTCTAATATACAAACCAGATGCTTGCAGGTGTGACTCACGCCTTGGTTCTAATGACACTGAAGATTAAAAGTGACAGACAGAAGCTGAGATAATTATTTTGAGCGTGAGACCGAAACAAATTGCTGACTCCTGAGTAGCTATAGTGTGCTGCAGACTAGCAAAACCCTTAAAAAAAAAAAAAAAAATCACGCTATCGAATTTATATGATTTTTTTAGGTGCTTTTCCCTTTTCTTTACTCACCACCTTCTGGATTCTGTTAAAGTAGCTCCATTAGAGATTGGCCCACGGATGCATAACAACTTTCTGGGGAAAAAAAGTCTGTGTATTTGCAGGATGTGTGTGTCGGGGGGGGCGAGGGGGAGTGAAAACAGTTATGTGCGCACACACACCTGCCCACAGACCCTCACAGGCTTTTACATTAAAATCGCGCGTGGCACAGGGAGGAGCATCCCCGGGCATTTTTGACATCTCCAACTGCACTCGGATTTGGGTACTTCTTGGGCTCTGGGTATTTCACAAGCAAGTGCTGACCGTGATCAGCAAATACCAGTTTGTTCGTTAAATGCTGCTATTGCTTCTTGCATTTCGTGCAATAAGAGAATTGTGGTTAAGAAGGACAGACTGGTGGATGACCCTTAAAGAGGAAGTTTTTAGGGATCGCTTTGCTAAAACGTCTTGGCTAAGTTATTGGCAAATTGTTGCTTAAGAGGAAGTGTTACAATGCAGAAACACTTGGTTTGTGGGTTTTTCCACCATTGCTGTAGATGAAAGTCTTTACTGCCCACTTTACCGAATCATTCTTTTGTTAAAAAGAAGCATTTTTCTAGCCAGTCCAATCTTCCAGCTTCACTATCAAATTTGGTTTTGTCGTTTATTTAAGCTCTGCTCGGCAGAGGAGATTCATGAGGGAATGAATTGCCTTATGCCCATCGTACGCACCCGATTCCCTCCCAGCCTGTGTTCAGCTCTCAACCATTTAAACATTTAGAGGGTGTTGCACTTAGCAGAGGCACTGAGACGGTCATTAACCAAGCATCAGCAGGCCAGGCAACCAGCAGACGCTGTTGAGGGATGCTAGCACCAAGCAGATTAGGTCAGTAACATGAATTATTTCAAATAAGTTATGTCCTAAGAGTTCACGCAATCAGTTCTCCTAAAGCTGTAAGAATGGGGTAACTGTGCCTCTCTTCACCTCTGCAAGGGGAAAACAACGCCTGTCACTTCTGCGCTCAAGCCTCTGCTCTGGTTGGGGTTTTTTTTTATTAATTTCCTGAGCTTTTCAAGCCTTTGTCACATCCAGCCAACACAGCAAGAGCTCTGTACCTAGAAAAGGAAAAGTGGCATCATTTGCACGCCGGTCTCCTTATCTGTTTTTACAGAGTTCCCAGCAAGCCAGGCCTAGGCGAGACCATGGACACCCTTTCTAAAGGGTGTTGATGCAAGATCTTTCCTCCTAAGACCTCACTGCTGGACATCTGCTTCCTTGGTCTTTATTTTAAACTGCCTTTGCCTTTCACACTAATTTTAACAGATAGTTAAAATGGCATTGTAGTTTGCAACTACAGGAAGGAATCTAGCCCGTAGTCTGTTCTTGGCGCAAATATTCCCATTAACACAAGATTCATCCATACCTGAACTACTCTCCGATTTATTAAGTTTCATGCTAAAAGATAGCTTGCAGTTTGCCACAACTTCTTCTGCTCTATTTGTGGTTTTGTTATATTTAACTCCAGTATGGTTAATGGATGGATTATCTTCTTTTCCTTGTTTGTGTCTTTTGGAAAATTCAGGAAAGAGAAATGCTGAAACAACCTGTTCAGAATCTCAAAATGGAGTGTACTCCAACAATTCAGAGCCCTTTACAAAACAGAACACTAAAAATAGAAAGCTAACACATGGTACATTATTCAGTTGCCCGTTCCTTATGCACAAAGAGACTTTTTTTTTTTTTTTTTTTCCACTTACCCGCCATGCTTCCTTGCTCCTCTGTGCCTGGGCCTTTGTATTTCTGTGAGCAACTGTAAGCCTATATGATAAGACTTCACGTTCTGGTTGCGTGGCAGCATTTATAGAGAAAAGTTTAGGCCTCTCCTTATGTTCAAACCAATTATAATTCACATTAGGTGGGTGAGGCAGGTAAGTCATACTAGTGGGCATGTAAACTTCCCAGTGACCATATATTAGCTCATGGGTTTTAACACATTGCACTTATGCAACTCGGGCTATTTATCCAGAGGGTTGACTGAGATGCTTTCGAAAAGTAGAGCGTTTAATTGCATACCTGGAATCCAGAATTTCACATACAATGATGTGTCACTCAGGAAGGGATAGTTTTTGAGTCAGTATGAATTAATATCTTTTCCAAGTATGATCCACAGATGAGTATTTGTGCAATAAAAGTATAGATTCATAATAAAATTTATAGTGTTCCCTCCCTGTGAATGTACTCAGAAGTCTGGAAAAAACCCCAAAACTTTTCATTTACCTCGTCAGTCCTTTTTGTTGGGGGATCACCGGAGTCTTGGCTTTGTGTCAGCCACTCCTTAGAGTCTCTGTGAATACGCTAATGGTATTAATGCTGTAAACGTAACATAAGCTGCTATTAACTTGAGAAACCACTGAATGCTGAATAGCTCTGAGGAGTGGATCTCGAGTGGAAACTCTCCCTGCACAAAGAGAAACTTCTTCCTCGTAAAATAAAACACTCATTTTGTAGCAGGTACAAATTATGACTATAATTTGTGCTTCTACGGTGGTTACTCATCTAGTCTCTGACTAAAAAGGCACAACAATAAATCTTAAAATACTTTGATCTGCCCATATATGACAGTTTATAGGTACAAAGAAAATGAATTTGTTAGCATGGCCTCACAATATTGCTTTTTTTCAGGCTAATTCTTCATTTTTCCTGTCAGCCCTCTATAGCAATTTGATCATGGATCTTTCTCTCTCTCCTTATACAGGAGCTTCCATTTCCTTACACTTACACAGATTTGAATAAGGTATTTTATCTCATTTTATTATTACTTCATCTCACTTATCTACAATGAGGAGAAGAGACTGAAGCAATCTCAGGAATGTTAGTGCTTACCTTGAAGAACTTGAAGGACGGAAATTTCATAAGATCAGAAATGGGTAAGCACAATATCGCTGTATAAAATCGGGGTAAGAGGCATGAGAAAGAGCCAAGAAATTACAGTTGACATCAGCTCGTTTGATGTCAGTTCCTGGAAAATACTGAAATAGATAGACTTGTTAGTGTTTAGAAGATGACTAACAGCTAGCATGGAGCTCCCAAGAAGTCGGTCAAGCCCACTGAATTTTTTTTCCTTGACAGATCGATACACCAGAGAAGTAAGATGCGGCAGCTATCACACGTACTGACTTTGATTTGCAACAAGATACCACGCAGTATTTTCATAAGCACACTTTGGAAACACTGATTACACAAGATTTCTATTAGTTAACTGCGTAACTTGTTGTAAAAAAAACAAATGCTGCGTTGTTTCAATAGATCGCTGTCAAACTGGAAGGGCATAATGACTGAAGCACCTTAAAAGCTGCCTCGGAGCTTTGATGTTTGTTAAATACGCTCTTTCTGGTGCTAGTAAGCCTTCGCTGAAGTACTATGTTAGCCCTGGGCTAACCCAGCTGGATAATGTCAAGAATACAAAGAATAGAGAGCTTAAAAAAACCTAGAAGGATCAAGTTGGATCAGTCTAAAACACAGGCAACCGCAGAGCCAGGGTGATGATTTTTGAAAAAGGTGAAAAGTGGTTATAGAAGGAGGCGGCCAGTTTGAGGAGTCACGGGCTTAAAAACTTTAGTCTTTGATTACAGACACTGAAGTGAAGCATAAAACGTTGGCGGTGAAGAACAGTACTCAGCTAGACCCTCTAGGCAGGTTGTAAAAGCGTTAATCATTTTTTCCATGGAGATTACAAATGCACATTTGTCAAGAATAATATATACCTGTGTAGTTGAGCTGTCCCTGGGGAATTTATTTTCGTGTCGAAGCTGTGAGAGTGACGCTTTTTTCCCCTTTTGCACGTTCTTGGTACTCAACACTTGATGTAGAGAAGGTCTTAGTGGGAAAACTAGGAATTCTTTGTCTAGTGTTGATGCAGCCTCATTTGCCTGGCTATTGCTTTACTGCTGTGACTGACTGACTGACCCACGGTGACTAACCTTCGCGCTGTGTCCTATGGGGAAGGGTTACCGAGTTCCTGACTAATATCCCACACAAGCCTGCAGACTTCTTGCACGTCATGTTCATCTTAAGAATTGCTCATCTCAAAGAAGTAATAGAATGTTTCACATGGAAACAGAGGAATGTTAGCGCGGTATCTGTGCAGTATTGCATCAGTTGAGATTCCTGTTTCTGCCAGTTCACCAGAGTCACCAGGAAGCCCCACAGCAGACTTTCTCAATTATCCTGTGAAGGGAAATTCTCTCCTACCTTCGGTCGCTTGGATACTTGCTCCCCGAAAGAAGGAATTTACATAAGTGACCTGAAAATAACCATGTCTTTTTCTTGTGCAGAGAAAAGCTGCCTGGTTTTTAGAATCCATTAAAGTTTATTGGGTTTTTTTGTACCTTAGAGCAACGAGTTTCACATGCTAATTATGAGTTGTGTAAATAATGTTCTAAACATTTCCTTTCCTCATTTAAGATCCACTAGTTCTTACATTTGTCAGGGTTAAAAGGCTTTGCTTCACTTTATTGTTCAGTGCTTTGTATTCCTCTATAATATCATGTCTTACGATATGATATTCTAATCTTCGAAATTACAGAATTTCAGACTTTTCAGTCTCTTTGCATGCTGATATCTTAGTTTGGATATCATGCATTTCTGAAACTCGTTCAATTTCTTCCGTATACTTTTTGATATGAAGGAAAAAGGAACCGAACATGATGCAGCAGAGAGAATACGCTATCAGTAAAATGGTGGCAATGATTTTTAGTATTTCCTGATCTATTTTTTTATTAATGCAAATGGTGTTTCCTTGTTTGTTAGTTAAGCATTTGCTCAGCTCAGCCCACAAGCCTGTTCATCCTATACAAAGGAATGGTGTCATAATGAGATATAAAATCAGAAGACCCTGGGCAAGATGTTTAGCTGTGTAGATGGTGCATACTGGAAATCTTGCAAAGAGGGGCTGCACAACAATCTGATGGGTGGGAATCCATAATAGGAAAGGAGAGGATTGGAGTGCATGAAGTGAACTTGCAAGGGACTTGTAAATAGCATGCTCAGTGAGCTGATAACTGCAAGGAAAATGCTGCAATAGATGGAACGCCAAGCACAATCAATTGCTTGAGATGGAAGAGAACGTTGTTATCAGGGAGAAGGCAACAAGTATGAAAGACTAAGGAGCAGAACTAAGGAGATCAGGAGTTGGGATGGAGCACAGCAGGAAGTGGAGAGGAAGGTGAAAACTTCATACATTTGAGACAAAAGAGAAATAGAGAAATTAAAGATGGAAAGTTAGGCAGAAGTATAGCTAATGGGAAGAGGAAAACCACACACTCTGGTATTTATTTCATGGAAGAAATATTCCCCTAAAAGAGGAAAAATGATCACAGAAATGAAGGGAACTAGGGGTGAGTCAAAGATGGAGAAAACTGAACCAGAATGATGGTTTGGTATTCGTTAAATCCAAGAAGAGTAGAACTGAGGAAGAGGAGAATGACGTTTGAGGAAACATCATCAGGTGACAGCAGGAGGAGGCACTGGGGGAATCTCTGGTCTGGGGATGGTTGGCAGGGATGCAAGTATGACAGAGAGGGAAAAGATCTGGGATGAAGGAAATGGAAACTTTAAGAGAATCAAAGTCCAAATGGAGCAAGAAAAGTGAGGAGATGGTGAGTTAAAAAGTACATCATCAATGTATATATAAGTACTGTATTTCAGTTCCTGTACTGAATCCAACATGCTCTCTACAATAGAATTAGCAAGACCTAGTGTTAAGAAGTCTCAGGTGCCTGTAGCTTTTCCATGTTTTCCGGTTGCATCTGCTGGCCTAATAAGGACTGTTTCACCCTGCAAATACTGTTTGTTGTGTAACTGTAGACCATTACAGCAACAGTAGCACTAGAACAGCACTGGTATTTTGGCAATGCTGAATTTGTCCTAGGAATGTAAAGCAGTACTTCACCTGGAACCTAAGCGCTTGCATCTGTCTACAACTGCTGTGACTCAGAGCTAGACGTTTTTTCCTTTCAGCAAGAAATCCTGTAGCACGATACGCTGTAGCGTATCCTACATAACTAGGATGTTTTAGGTAACGTTCCACAATTTGCCAGCTCCTTTGGCCGTGGACCGGTGGGAGCCGAACTTGAGGTCCAGCTCTAACAGTTGGCAAAGTAGGAAACTGCCAAGGACAGAGGCTGCTGGGGAGTCAGCAAGATGCCAACTTTTTTTGGCATCAGAGTGCTAGAAAGTCCCAACAGTTGTTATGCTGCCGAGCAGGATACACCCTGCTGCCAGGGGTGGCAGCTACTGCGGGAGCAGAAGCTCTCCCAGAAGCAGTGGTGACCATCCACACCTCCTGTCACACCAGCAGCCCCTTTCCGCCTGCATGCTCCCCACCGCCCTACTGTGCATCTCTGTCCCTTTCCTTACGCCGCTGCCTTGCAGCAGAGGCAGTCAGACAGGCGTTTACGGGTTTAGAAGGGCGGTAACGACATAGTTAGGAGTTCATTGTGTATTCCATAGTGGATAATTGTGTCTGATGCTGTCTCTGAAAGAGAATTCTTTGGAATCTATGAATGTCAAGGAGCAGGTCATGCCCACAGTTTACTGGGCCACTAACATTGTATCATGGTTTTTGGAAGGTTTTCTCCCCAGTCACTGGCACAGCATTAACCTAAACTAACCAAACCCGTTCCGCAGAATCCAGCGCTCTACTCAAGTGCTGTCTCTGTAGCTCATCTTTACTCACAGTCACGCTGCTCTTCTCAGTTTCAAATCACGCCAAAGACATTTCTGGCCACCAGTGTGGCATCTTCCTTAGCTTTGAGGCCGCCCTGTGCTTGTTTTGAGTTTCTCCAGCAATAAAGCATCCGCTCAGTTTGGAGAGCATGACTATGGCTAAAATAGAGTTTAATCCATTTAGTTCCCCAACTAGACTGAATCTTAAGTCTGAATGGAGTAGAGAGTGAACAAGATTTGGGGAGAGATGGGTGAACAAGAAACACAACAATCAAACCGAGGGACTTTCTGAGAATTATTGCCAAGGCAATAGATGAATGTATATTTGCATTTTAGAGTTAAGTGAGTCTTATTGCGGATTTAAAGAAGCATTAAAACATTAAAGGAGCTGCCTCATTTATTTCTTTTTATGGATGAGGGGAATGAAACTTCTCTAGCTGTACGAGAAGGCAAGTGCTTTCCATTGTAAGAGAATGGTGGCTGCTGCCATGTGTAGCCATGAGAAGTGAAGTCAGAACAGCAGAAACTTACTGTTTTGAACAGGATTCACTTTTTGACAGTCTGAAGCCATTTTAACTGCGAAAGAGGGGAAGGGACATGGGTAAGTAACACACTGGTACCAAACATCCCACAATTTTTAAACTACTGCTGCTGGTATTAACAACATTGACTATTGCAGATCATTCTGGCTTTTTTCCTTTTTATTCAATTTAAAATACTCAGTAGCATTCTGAGAAGCCACGAAATCTGCAGGTCCCTTTAACCTGCAATTTATGTTTTGCATCCGAAATTTGGTTTCTAAGCCTCGTGTATTCAGGTAAACAGAAATATTAATTTTCTCGGCCCTCCCTCTGTTCAGGTTGCTCATATTAGCACAGTTGTGCATGTGTCACCGTACAAAAATGTTTAGGACATTTCCTGTAATTTCATACTCGGGGCTAGTTTTGAGAAACCAACTTGTTTTAACAGTTATTTCTTCTTTGTGAACCATGAAATAAGAAGTTATTGGTGTAATAGCAGAAATTTTAAGTGTGCCAATTCTCTTCCTTTGGGCGAAAGGGAAAAAAGTATTGCCTCAAAAAGACAAGCTATTTCAAGTGCGCTGTGTCCTTGCTGCCCTTAATAGCGCGCTCTCTTCTTTGACATTCTTCTGTAACCACACACTATTAGGTTTTATTGAAATTTTTAAATAATCTACTGGGAGCGGCTACTGATGTAAAACAAATATAGCAAAGCTACATGTGAGACTGTATAGAAGGGGAAGGTGATTTTGTTTTAAACAAAACTGATTTCAGTCGCTCACGCTCATTCTCCTTTAGATTTCATTCGCTCACCCTTTCATACTTGTTTTCCATACCCGCATTTTAACAAGCCCGGAGATGTCTACGTCTGGCTAGTCCAACCAGGACTATTTGTGGCGAGATGGAGGACAAAGGATGCCAGATTTGGAGTCGTCATCATGTTTCCTGGGTTCTTTTTGCTGGGTGACCATGTGCTCATTTTGGAAGTGCCTTTGGTACCCTTCGGGGACCCAGGTCTGTGAGTCATTAAGCAATGTTGTTGATTGCCCGCCTGCCCTTTTGTCTCCTCTTCTGTGAGTAGTCTACCTTTAGTTTTAGGCTGTCCTTTGTTTTCCTGGTCTGGGTGTTTTAATTCTCAATGACCCGCTTGTGCTGTCAAGTCATGCCATTCTTTTGTCCCTTCTTTTCCTGTAATTTCTTCTGGTGCTTTCATACGTAAGTTTTTTGCATGTAATTTATTCATTTCAACCTTAATGTTTCTATTACAAATCTCTGCATTACGAAGTACACCAGGTACCAGACCAATGAGCTAGACAAGGGAAGTATAGTGTCTCAAACAGGTGACAAGCTAGAAAGAGGATCCTGTCACACTGAAATTACAGTTGGAGGGACTTTTGCGCTGGTCATTCTGACAGGATAGCATTTGTCACCAGTGAAAATCCATCAGTGTAAACTGGCTCACCCACATCTTAAGGCGTGAAGGGTACCTGGTTGTTTTCGTGACTTTTTAGTCACCAAACTCGATGCTATCAACACTTCTGGAAGGAGAACAGTGAGATGAACCCGCTGGAATGACTGTAAATATATCAGTGCTCTTTCATATACTATTGCTCCATTGAGCATTACCCAACAATAACAACAGTGCTATATGGGCTTTGGGAAGAGTTCCTGAATTTAGGTACCAGGAGCTTTGTTTGAGAGGGTTTACGCTGTTCTTTTACTTACGGATCTGGTTTTGGGTGTATAGTGGCCTACAGTTCCTGGAAGCTCGTTAAATGTCATCCATCTTGTAGGCAGTTAAAGATTAAGAGAACCAGGGGTTAAGCATGTTTATATTTGGTATTGTCTCTCAAACCCTCACAATAGAATAGTTTTAAACCAGAATAAAACCAATGTTTTATGGAAGATGTTGCAGGTGAGTATAAGATGATGCTCCTACCTGTCTAATCACCAAAGGTTAACTGCTGTGTTTAATGTTTCCAAAATTTTAACCCTGTAGTGCATGATGGCGAGTGATATATTAGGACCTTTCCTTTGAGGGAAACAAAACAGAAAACCACCCACCACCATGCTAAGGAAAAAAGAACATGCATACATTTAACAGCATCTCAGTTAAAATGAAATGTAAAGTTTGTTTATTTATTATAGAGATGGAGCCAATGACAGCAAATGTTAAAAGGTAACAGACAGAAGATCCATGAACAGGTTTAGCAGGCCCCTGGTATCACCAGAAGCTCCTACAGAAGGAAGTGCTCCAGACTGATTAACTAAGATAACTACTGATAACAATTGTTTGTTATTTCTGTCTCTCACTTGCACCCTGTTGCTATTGTTAACTGCACCTTGCTTAGCATTGCTTCGGATGGCTCTGTTATCTTACATGCATATGTTAAAACAGTAAAATACCATGCTTAGTTTTTAGATTGTCATGGCTGAAGACACCAGACAACTATAACCAAACTAAAATAATAAAATCAAATAGATCCAATTGAAAGCTACCTCCATCTCCAAACAAGAGAAACCAAGTTTCTCCTGGTGATTAAGAGAACAGGTCACCAACGTGTGCTGCGAAGTCTGCATATGTAACACAAAGTATGATACATACACGTATATTTGTGTGTAATGAAGCATTATCTTTTAAAAGCTAGAAGGCACCAAGTTATTATCCTAGGTAGATGGTTGTCAAGTGACCGAGCCTAAGGAAGAGGAAGTGGGAGAACTATCTAAATTATAAAGTTGAGAGATCAATTTCAGTAAGGCTTAATTAATGCTACCCCAGGAATTGTAACTGGGGAAATGGGAAGACAGGTCGGTAGAAGAAAGATTAAAGCTTTATGTGGAATAAAATAATCTTCTTCTCAACTCCAATTTAAAGCATCTTTAGGAGAATTTAATTTTTCACAGTAGTGCAAGGTAACTTTGCTGGTATCAGCAGACCACAATGAAAATTACTGGAAAGGATAGGAGTGGAGCTGGAACAAGGAGTATGCTTCTGCTTTCACTGAATTTAAATATGCAGATGTAAAAAATCCCACCTTAAAATTCATGAGACAAGGAAAGCCTTTTACAATAAGGATTTTCACATTCACCAATACTATGGGAGCTGTTACAAAGCAGAGGTGAGTGAGAATACCAATAGTATTGGAATTGCGTTACTTTGGGGTTGGATCAAAACTTCACACGCTCCGAAAGAAACTTTCAGAGTTTAGCAGCAGTCTGGACTATAGCAGCCTCTCACCCTTGATAGCCTGGCTGCAATCCAGTCTGCTTAGACCCTCCTGAAGTACCTAATTTCAGAGAAATGAGAAGACAGCAGAGTACCATACACCAGAGTGGCATAGCGGGCACTAATATTAACACAAGGATTACTCTACAGGCGTTTTAAGAAGTGGATCACCTTGCTTGTGCAAGAGCTGCATCCAAAACGTGGACACAAAGTTCCAAAAAAATCAACCTCTAAAGGCTTCTTAGTCTAACTGCCCCTCTCTCCTACAGGAAGCTCAAGTATTATCCAATACTACCCCTAAAAGGGGGCAAGTGGTAGATGTATTTGTAGCTTGTATATTCTATTACATATATTCTCATTTACCTTGCTTGTGTTTATTAGGTTGGTATACACTTATATACTAATTTAATTTTTTCATGTTTTTCTGCAGAACATTGACTTTTGCTTCCTTTAAGTTTCTGTAGGCTGACGGATTTGCTACACCTCCATCAAGAAGCGCTGTCTGACAAACTTAAAATGCAGTAACAGAGAGTCCAAGTTAAGACTGAGGAGCTGAAAATACGTGGACAAGTATTGCTTAGGAGCAGTGGCCGTCCTTGCTTGACCAATAGGCACGGGTGAGTACAGCTGATTTTATCTGACTTGAACAGGTTTACTGTAGTTGCAGAAATTTAGGCTGGCTTTAACACCCTACAGTAACAGTATGCATGTATTTATAAATTGGGTTAACCCTGGAACATTAGGGAATGACTGCACGCTGCCATCACGAACTACAGGCTAATACCTGCAGGCCTTTACAAGCTATCCCAAGGCAAAAGCAGCCAGAAGAATGCAGTCAAACACCTGCACAAAGGCCCTTGGAGCTTTGCACTGCAGCTCAAACTTCCACCAACCCCAAAATTCACCCAAGCCCTGCCCCAAACCTTCCAGCTGTCCCCACACGCTATGCAAACCCTGCCCCAAAGCCCCCATCGATCCTAAAGCCTAACTCAGGGTCCCCACACCTCCCAGCGGCCACCCAACAATCCCCAAGCCTTGTCCCAAAACTCCCACCGCCCCTCGGTCACCCCAGGCCCTGCTGCGGGGCCGGCTGACAGACAGGATAGCTGGGGTCATCCCGGGAAGCGCAGGGCTGTCCAAGACCTCGGCCGGGCCGGGGAGCGGGGACAACCGGCAGCTCCCCTCAGCGCGCCCCGGCCGCCCCCTCAGCGGGGAGCTCGCGCCGTGCCGCAGGCGGGCCGTGGCGCAGGCGCAGTGCTGCGCTGCACTGCGGCCCCGCGCCGCGCCGCGCGTGCTCGCCGCCGCCCCCTCCCGAGCGCGCCGCAGCCCTGCTGCCCCCTGCTGGTGCCAGCCCAGCCGGGCGCCGCGCGCAAGCGCAGTGTGCGGGGAGTGCTCCGCGGCGCCGACGCATGCGCAGTGCGTCCCGCCGTGCGGCGGGCAGGCCTGCCCTCGGCCCCGCCCTTCAGTAGCGCAGGATGGTTAGAGTTGGAGGGGAGCTTAAAGATTATCTGGTTCTAAGCCCCCTGCCCTGGGCAGGCATACTTCCCACCAGATCAGGTTGCTCAGAGCCCCATCCAGCCTGGCCTTGAACCCCTCCAGGGATGGGGCATTGACAACTTCCCTGGGCAACCTGTTCCAGGGCCACGTCACCCTGACACTAAAGAATTTCTTCCTAATATCTAATCTAAATCTACCCTCTTACAGTTTGAAGTAATTATCTCTCATCCTATAGCTACATGCCCTTGTAAAAAGTCCCTCTTCATCTGCCCTGTAGCTACCCTTCAGATACTGGAAGGGCCTCTGAGGTCCCCCCGGTGCTTTCTCCAGGCTGAAGAACGCCAACTCTCTCAGCCTGTCCCCACAGAAGTGCTCCAGTTTCTGATCATCTTCATGGCCTCCTCTGGGCCCGCTCCAACAGGTTCATGTCCTTGTGCTTCCAAAGCTGGAAGCAGTATTCCAGGTGGGGTCTCAAATACGTTCATCAATGATATGGACAGTGGGATCAAGCGTGCCCTCAGCAAGTTTGTCAACGACACCAAGCTGAGTGGTGAGGTCAACAAGCCTGAAGGACGGGATGCCATCCAAAGGGACCTGGACAAGCTCGAGAAGCGGGCCCATGTGAATTTCATGAGGTCCAGCCAGGCCCAGAGCAGCGTCCTGCACCTGGGACAGGGCAGCCCCCAGCATCAGCACAGGCTGGGGGTGAAGGGATGGAGAGCAGCCCTGATGAGGAGAACTTGGGGGTGTTGGTGGATGAAACGCTGGACATGAGCCAACAACGTGCACTCACAGCCCAGAAAGCCAACGCCATCCTGGGCTGCACCCCCAGCAGCATGGCCAGCAGGGCGAGGGAGGGCATGCTGCCACTCTGCTCAGGTGAGACTTAAATTTCCAGTTAAATAATCCTTAGTTTTCCTCTGATAAGAATACCATGGATAGGACTCACTAATATGGCTTGTAACATAATATGCAACATAAAATATATATTAGCGGTATTTTTTCCACTAAATTAAAATGTCTATTTGTTAAATTTATTAAAATATTTACTTGTCTTTCTGGTTAATCACCACAATGTTTATTTTTTTTGTAAAGTTGACCTGGAATTGTTCCAAGATGTCTGCGCTGTGAAAAATGGACATTGTACCAGTGAGATTGCCACAGTGTTAGATAGAACAGAAACAGCAACTTGGAGAGGACAGAAAACGGAAATGATTTGTGAAATGATTCTCAACACGATGGACAAATAATGCATCAACAGACTCTGGTCGTCTTTGTTTTCGCTGATTGTAACTGACTGGTTCACAGTGTGTAACTACATCCAGTTAGAAAGCTATACAAGAAGCTGTTTGAAAGCTGTTGAAGCCCTTTTGTGCTTGTTTTTCTTCTTGTTGCAATTTCTACTGGGTAACCCGAATAACATTGCCAAAGCGTGAAAGTCATAGGGTACCTTCAGCTGTTTTATTATATATGTGTAATAACAGGATGAAGAAAAAATTAACTCATTTCAGAGTAATTTATGAAAAAGTAGATAAGCTTGTTTCACCTTGCACTTCATTTTCCTTCCAGATGTACTCACAGAATCGCATACTGATCTGAAGCAAATTTATTCCTCAGTAGCTCTATAGAATTGAGAGCTGCGTGAACTTCAGGCTATTTGTACTTTCCTGAGGTGAGGACATGAAAGGCAATGATTTTTTAATGCAAGGAACATTTACTAGATGTCCTTTCTGCAAGCACATTTGTTTCTAATAGAATTCACCATGCTAAAATTTTGTGCTAAAAAAACGCAGGGTTTTGTGCCCCATATTTCTAGTAGTTATTTGATGTCATTAGCTCCATTCTCTTTTCCCAGTGGTTTTCAATAGATATAACGTCATTATCTTCGGAAGAGTTCCTTTAGTTTTACATTCGCATGGAAAATGGTGGTAGAAGCAGATCCCTTACTTTTTTGGCTTGTTGTTAGAATATTAAGTTCCTGCAAGCTTTGGGGTATGGTTTCACAGCTGGATCCTGCTGCCTGTCCTGGCTTTTCCTCCATGTTCTGGGCATAATTTTCTTTCTTCCCTCTTGTTTCAGCTCTAGCAACCATGTGGCTGTAGGGTGAGTTGGACCAGCCTGCAGATCTAATTAGAAACTAATCTTTTGCCTTAGTTTTGGTCAGATCAATTGGCTGGACAGACATAGAGCTGCACGATCATTAGAGTTGACAAAAATGAAGCATCAGCAGAGCGTGCTGGTGTCAGAAAAGTGTGCAGGACCAGCCTTCTCTGGGAATGCGTAACTTTCTATCACCTTAAACTATTTTTCAAGTGCAGGTGGCAGCTGTTTCCATCCCTCCTCATTCTCCCTTAAATAGCCTCCTTGCACGTGTTTCCCTGTAAGACTGTGGTCATACATTTAACGCTAGATCCAAAACACGCCCATGACTTTGATTTTAATTAGGCCTTCAATAAGCACACTTGTATTATTTAGGGAAGTTCGTGTTTATAGTACATTTAAGAATCCAAGAAATTTTAACTGTCAAATACAATTCTCTAACTTTTAGGTAATAGAAGCTACTGGTTTTACTGCTTAATTACTAATTAATTAATAGAGTAATTATAGTAAGTACTGTTGATTTTTATGACTAGTTACAATGATCACGATCCCCATTTATGCACTGTTCGCTCATTTTTTTTTGTCATTTGTAATTAATGCTTGGAAGCCTGTTCCTAAAATCTTAAATATTTTCAAAATATTCATCTTCAATGCTGCTATTCTTATGTTACATTTCATTTTAAATAAGCACTAGCATTGTTAAAATGGCCAATTTGAATAATATCAGGTCAGGTAACATGTAAATAATTTTAATAAATGCCAAATCCTTATCCTAATTTTGAGATTAGTATCTGTGTTTAACTTCATTATAAATGTAATACAGAACTCGGGCAGTATAAAGCTGTTTGGGTGTGCGTGTTGAGCAAGCTCTGTTTGCTGATTATGCTGATGCGGGCAGGGGTAGTAAATTCTGCTGGGTGCTGCGCATTCCAGACTAACTGCCGTTTGAGATCTAAATACTGGAAACTTTAACTTTTGTTACTCTAAAGTCTGTTAAAAATGAAAGCTTAGGTTTTTTCCAGTTAGTATATTAAATGAACAGCTTAATCCTATACTTGATAACGTGTCTACATGCCTGTTCTACGAGGATAATTTTTTTTAATTTGGCAGCTGTTCTGCTGTTAATAAGACGCAAACCAATGGGGTGCTTGGGAGCTTTAACCGTCATGCGGTGTCTTAGGTATCTCCATGTACATGACTCGGAGATAAGGATGTCAGTATTAGCCAGAGATACTTGCTGTCTTACAGGAGTAAGTTATCCCATTTTAGAAGATATAGTCCACTCTACAGTAAAGGGCCTCATCACGACCCTAATCAATCAGCTCAATCAAATAAATCAACAGGAATTACCACGTTGGTAATAGAAACCTCATTTGGTTCTGTAGCGTCTGTTTTTAGCCATCGCTGAGAAGTCATTCTATCTGAATTTTTCAAAATTCATCATTGGCTTTGTCCTCCTTCCATTATAATGGTGTTATTTGAGTGTTTAATAAAGATTCATAATTATTGGTTTGTGTCTGTTTTCATAATGGTAATATTTATCCACTTTTTGTAAGTTAATGATTTGTTCTGGCTGCCTGGTCAATAACAGGGCTTAAGGATACTTTTGTCCATGGTAATTCCTTAAATAATATTGTTAGCTTGATTCTTGTTGTGCTGTTTCCATTTGTGTCATAAATTCTAAGCAACAGATTTCTGTGTTAAGAATCATTTTAGAAGTTGTATGAATTACTTGATCAATTTTCTGAATATATATCGTTCATTTGAATTGTTGCTAATAAGAAAGCTGACTCATTTGGTGCTGACATCTGAAAATCAGACTACATAAAGTGGAACATGAATGTAATAATAAAAGATCTTATTATCTTGGAATAGAAATACGCCCTTTGAAAATCAAGAAGGTTGCTTGGACCTCTTTAGGAGCTGTTCCTAATGGTCTCATGCTTTTTAACCACAAATAATGGTTGTTCTTCATGATTAAGAATTTGCATCACTATGGCTTTCAGAGGTTTATTTTACAAAGGTAATTTAATTTAACGATATTAGTCATATATTTTAGACAGGTCCACTTGTATTAATATCTCTTTAAACAGTATGTATTCTGAACAGGTGCCAATTTTAATGTATTTTAACTTACTAATTACTGAGGGGTTGTTAAAGGTACAGGAGTGATTCATGTCATGAAACAGGTAATACTGAAGTATTCTACAGTATTCACTAACAGTGTTCACGGATAATTCAGTTATTTGGAAGAGAAGATTTCCGCGTAAGAGAAGGCATGCTTTCTGAGTTTCCTCTTCAAGCAGAAAATGTCTGTGCTGTAAATAGTTAAGGTGTGAGCAAAAGTATGGTTTCTGCACAGGCAGATGTGACACATCATACCCAATAGGTAAAAGCAGAGAAAGACTAAAAACATTATTTTGGATACATTTTTACTAATATTAGACCTTGAAGCACAGTAAGTTTGACAACGCTCACGCGTGGCATATGGTGCTGCAGAAGTAACTACATTTGATGTATCAATTAGAATGAATTGTCTTCTGAAACTTTGAGGAATTGTTCCCCCAAAAACTCCTAGAACCTGCCGAGGAAATGAAGAAATGTAGCTGTTGTCAACAAGAGCGGGGCTGTAAATTGGAACGCGTGCTTGCATGATAGTGTTTAATTAAGCGTTGTGCTACGAGTTGATGCCTGATAGAGGTAATTAGAGGAGCTTCCTGTAGGTGTCAGTAAACGTTCACATCTATTTAAGCAGGCAGAAGAACAAATGATGCATGTGAAAGGTGCTTTGGTATTTTTTTGTCTTAGTTTCGACTTAGTGAAGTATCTCGATGATGATTTTAAGCGTGTCAAGGCTATATATAAAAAGGGTTCTTTGTAGGTTTTTTTCCTTCGCAGGGTAGTAAGTTCTCTCCTTAGCAGGTGAGGAAGTCGCTACACCTTATGTCACTACCAAGTGTAGTCACCTGTGCCAGGAAAGAGGACGGGGTGTGCGCACCTGGCTGTCTTCTGCTGAAGCCCGGCTGTATGAGGATGGGGCTGCCTTCTTGCCTCTGAAATGGGCTCCCTCCGTGCTCATTAATTGCAATGCCTCGTCAACCCTGCCCGTGCCTTTGGGTTCATCTTCTGCCCTGGTTGAGTTGGCTCAGTGAAGGGCCACCAGTGAGTGAGTGCTAACAGTGCAAGGGAGGTGTAGGGAGTGTGCACTTGGAGCATGGTAAAATATATTTTGGTTGCTGATAAATCTTTTCAACATATCCTGTAAAATTATTTTTTGATGATACTTTAAGCTGTTTATCTAAGAAATCATTGTTTAAAGAGATTTTAAGGCTTTTAACAAGCAACATATTTGTTAGGCAAATTTAGAAAGTCCTTGAAGGTGCGATGAGTGCACAGACCATGAGAGGTGGTAAGACCCTTCATAAAAAGGTGAGCTTCTCAGCTCCTCTAGATTTCATTTTTCTTCAAGTTGAGCTTTGACAGAATAGTGTGCGAATGGTGCACAATCAGTGTCACCGCAAAGACTAGTTCTTTTCTCTGCATGCTGTGATGTAAGATTTTACCATGAGGTGACCTTTACTCATCATCTAAGTATCATTCTGGTGGAGTAGATGAGGAAAATAGTGTATTTCCATCTGATTTGCATTTTTTTTATGAACGTTCCAAGAAATTTTCTTGAACTGTCAAATCTTAAATTCCTGCCATCCTCTCCTTCATATCTGAACTAATCTTTTTCCTGTTTTTCAAATGTGTTTGCTGATTACTGACTCTGGATTAGGTAAACATGTCTGCTGTCTGTCCGTACAGCTACTGAAGATCTTTACCGTGATTACTTCTTTGTTAGTTAAAATGAATGTGGTTATTTAACGATCTTGCAACTACACTGCAAATATAACCGACAAAAATTTAACAGACAGGAATTTAGTTTTTGTTGTTGTTGTTTTGAGAAAGCCTAAGCTCTCTGTCTCAACTGTAGCCACGTTGTCTCTGTTGTACAGATGAAGAAGATGATACGCGGAACAAAACTAATCTCTGATTTAATCCTTTTGCCGTCAGGAGCGATGAAGCCCACTGATGATACGGTGCGCTGCTGCTTATTACTAGTTTAATCTCAGTGAACTACAAATAGAAGCCCAGGGTGTTGCAGCATCTAATGATTAAGTTACATTAGCAGAAGGTGGTGAGCAAGTGGGCAAGGACCTAATGACATTAAGCCAGTGCTGTTAATCAGTTCCAGAGACATTAAACTCAGAATATTAGAACTGAAATAACATTTAGAACTTCATAAAGGTCAGCGCTTAAGATGATATAAAGGCACTATGGCAGCATGACCAACGGCGATGGGCGAGTGGTGGTGTAGCATCTCTTAAGGAGGAAACGCGGAGGGAGTTTCATCTGGTGGTAATTGGGAAGGTTCATAAAGGAGATGCAGACTCAACAGTCTTCAGACCTTTCTTAAGTAGGAAGAGTAAAATGCATAACACTTTCCTTCGACACAAGTAGAGGCCCCGTTTGCTGTCTTTCCCATTGAATGTGGATGACTGAATTATGGACAGCTGAGTGTTATATGGCCCTAACGGTAACTTCCACTCGCACACTTTGATATCTATTTTTTGTTTTGTTTAAGAAACTGAATGTGTGTTTGAAAGCAGTTTACATTAATACAGTATGCCTTCGGGCAAACACCATTCCCTGTTGTTGTGCTTTTAAACAGCCCAGCTATTGTCTGAAGTTAGTCACTGAAACAGTTGGACTCTGTCTGGCGTTACGGGTGTGTGATCGTTACAAAATGGTAAAGAATTTTCTGACAGTTTTGGTTCAATCTGTTTTCGCTTTGAATTGGCACTTGACAATAAAGAATTTCGTTTCTTTTTTTCTTTGGTAGTTGACTGTTGGGGTTACCTCTGTAAATTGTTTTGTTTATTTTTAGCTTTGTTTTTTTTTCCAGACTCCGGCTATTACTGGTTTCATCCCTGCCCCATCCACATGACAACATTTCCAGCTCATGGGAGGAATGCAAAGGAGGAGTGACATTGCTGTTTGCTTTGATAAGAAAAAGCCTTGCTTTTATTACCAACTAATCAAATGGTAGGTAGCAGCTAATGGTGATTATAATTAAGCTTTCAAACTGCCATCCATTTTCTGGAAGCACTGTATGCCGAGAGAACTAAGCTATCTTCCCTTTAAGGCAAAGGTGACTTTTTGCTGTTCTTTTATCGTAACTCATCAGCTGTTTCACTGTGAAATGAAAGTTATACAACTGTTTATAGTAGTTATTTTCCCATCCTATTTTAAATGTCCCGCTCTTTGAACTGAGTTATTTATCCCTTCATCATTTAGCATTACTGATTCGGAATTGAAATCACTTAGTTTTAAATGGGCTGTATCCTCCAGGCCGTGTCCTCCAACAGAACTTTTTCAGGACTTTTACTTCAGTAACAATTGCGTGATAATAAATGTCATAATAGTGTTAAAGTGAGACTGTGCTCCATCTTTGCATAGGTGTAATTTAGAGTAAATCTGTTTAGTTCAGTGAGTTTGTTCTGGTAGATGGGAGCTGAGACAGTGGTCTCTTCCTTTTGGGGCTGACTTTCGTAAGTGATGCATAACTGACAAAGCCCAATGGAGACCAAGATATCTGGCACCTTTAAAGGTTCGTCAATGCAGCTGTACTTTGCATACAAAAAGATATTTTTTTTTTTTCTGCTTCTCTTGAAATTCCTAAGAGAAATGCAGAAGCGTGCGAGGTTGCTGCCAGCTTCATCTTGAGAGAAGAGCAGTGCAGGAGCGAACTGCTCATTCTGGGGCTCGCGGCTCCGTCTGGCAGATGCAGGGGAGCTACAGGAGGTCATATCTGTGGGCAGGCAGGCTGTCCTAATAGCGGAGTTTTCTCTGTCTCGGGAGCAGATGATTGGATAGAAACAATACGTTGCTTTCCCCATTTGATGATGAAGACTGACAGTTTGTGGGAGACGAGTCAAAGGTCACTGATGAGAAGATCCTTCCAGATAATTGCTGTAATTGCACCCTGAGGATGCAGCTCCTACCACAAAGCATTGATTCTGTTTGTAAATATATACTTGACAGTGAACTTCATCCTATGCCTAAAATCAAGAAAGTTCCTTCATGAGATATAACTGGAGAAAGTTCTCTTTTGACTCTTTCTTAATCCAACCACGTTTTCTTCCGTCAGCAGGTGAATAGGAAATAGTCCCATTCTGAAACAGAGAAGTAGTTGTGATTTAAACGTAAAAATACCATTAGTGTTAAATCCTTTGATGAATACAGTAGTTGTTCTTATTTAACCCTGAATGCCGGTAAGCAGCATGAATGAGTGAATAGACATAATTCATAATATTTAATTGGAAAATGCATCTTTTTCTTACAGTTATTCATTCATTTTTCTTGAGTTTGTCCAGTGACTTCTTTACACTTAAATACAAACAGCTTTTCTGTTGGAGAGTGAACAGTTACAGACAGGACACAAGCGGCACAGCATCCCTGCCACCAAATTAGCTCTTTATTCCACCCCTTCACAAGGCACAGAAATCAGCAATGCTCAGGCATTAGGATGAGAATTCATACTGGGGAACGAGAGGCAATGCGAGCACATCAAATTTCTCAACATATCAATAGTTGCTGTTAAATAAATGCTCAACCATTATGGGCTAGAACTCAAAAACGAGTCTTGTAACAGGTAGGTAGCAATTTTAGATATTGTAGCCCCAGCTTCTTAAACTTGTAAATGAGAGGAAGGTGAAACCATTTGGATTTCCTAGAAAACACACAATTAATTTAAAAGGTGTTTATGCATCTCAAAATGCATTGAAATATAAATGTAACTTTCAGAAGCATCAGCGGCTTGGCCTGTGGCAGGGGTGGGTGCTGCTCCGGTACCCGATGGTGTTTCCAGGTGAAGACAATCTCCTGCGCTCCAGCCCGTTCGTGACTGCACTTGGCCTGAAAGCAAGCCTGAATCTGAGAACAGCCACTATTTAATAGATAAGAGACAAAGCTGCTTGATGCAACATCCACTGAAATCATAGATCAAAGATTAATTTTTATTCTTCAGAATTCAGGTTGTTTTGTGGTTGTTTACGAAACCAGTAAAAATCCCTCTAAGGCTCTGAAAGAATGAGATTCACGATCAAATCCTGTTTTTAGAAACTGAAAATTTTTGGTTTTTTAAATGCTCTGACTTGAGATCATGTATCTTGTCTGCATCCGTGCGTACTCTTGCTTAATAAAGGAGTAACTTACATAAGTCCTTGTGCTGCATGATACAGAGACCATTAGCGAGGAAGTGATGGAATTTGTTCTATTCTAGCCCACGCTCTCTGGGACACGCTCCTAGCCTGGGAATCAGCACAAACCGGGCACAGCAGTATATTTATGTTATGTTTACTGTAACGCTCAGCTGTTAGGAATGTCTTTTCCTTTTGAATATGACTTAACGTTTTATGACTATGTAGGTAGCAAGAAATTGTAAATAGTATTGATTGCTGACAGTGGTCTGTTCCTTGCAGCGTAGACTCTTTAGATTAACTGTCCTGAGCTTATATTCATGCCTTACAAAAGATGCAAAAATAATGGCAGCGTTTTATGCCGCTTTGTAGCGTTACAAAACAAAGCCAGTCTCACGCTTCTCACTGGGTAGGACTAAAATCCAAAAGCTTTGTGGTTGCCTTGCTAAGGAAACAAGTAACACCATTATCTGTCAGCCCAGCCCTTGGCACTTAAATATACGAAGAATAAGAAACTTTAAACAGAGGTTGTGCTTACTGAGAAGGAGTTAAAATGGCAGGAACTAACTCAAATACAAAAATTAGGTTGTGTTTTTTACCTCAGATGACAGTTTACGTTTGAATGTTGTGTGTACCACAGGATGCTTCCTGTTTTAATAGACTCTTTGCCCACAGGGGAATTTTTCTTCTCTCTGTGTCTCTTTTTTGGTTGGTTTTTTTTTTGTTTGTTTTGTTTTGTTTTGTTTTTACCAGAGGTCCAAGGGATTGGAAGCAAAATCTTTCTTTTTGAAAGAAGTTACAGTGTTCGTTTTCTGACCAAACTGCATAAAGACTCCTGATGAGCCAACCACAAGCGAGGAAGGTGAGTAAGCATCCGACGTTACCTACGACCTCGTACGTTAACAGACATCTATACGCGCCGTTCAGGCTGCGTGTTCCGTATATCCCTTTTCTATGGTTACCAGAAGCTGACAGAATAAAGGAGCGCAGGGGGAACCTTGCGCTGCCTTAAACAAAGCCTTGTTCCCCTCCGATGCACTCCGGGGCTGGTTTGCATGTCGAGGCATGTTCCTTTCCTGCTGACACTTACACAAAGGCAGGGGGAGAATACTGTTTTCCGGCAATGGCTTTAGGTCTTTTTCAATCTGCTGTTATTTCCCCTTCATGGATTTTTCTGCTCGAACTCCAAGAAAAGTGTGGTAGGAAAGACAAGTACCTGTCTCTAAAGTACATGCCAGTGTAGATACGGTAATAACAAAGATTTGATCTTATATTGCAGTTTATTCAGTCAGGTTTTTTTTTTTTTTGTTCAGTTAAATTGCTGTGAGACTTTTCAGACTGATAAAGGCTGCAGTACCGTAGTGGTTTACATGATATAACTCTTATGCAAGTATTAATTTAAACTTGTCTTTACTATTATGAAATATGTATGTAGTAACATAGTAATAAAAAAAATTGTGCCAACATAGATGAATACACTTAGAATTAGATTAGCACAAATTGTTTATATGTTTCAGACTCCATTTAGTACAGTAGAATATGCCTGCAATCTGTAAAATTCAATGATTCCCTGCTTGCTTCGTTAGAAATTCCTTTGAAATAACGAATGTACGGTTCAGAATAGAATTTTACAATTTTTATATTAGTTCAATAACAGAAAAAGTCTGATATTATTGTCATTTAATTTATGCCTTTTGACACTCAGCAAAATGTATAAGAGTACTTTGTGCCCACCATAGATGTCAATATTTAGTTATAATTCATTCAGTGTCTATAATTCAAATATCCTCTTGAAAGTCTCCCCAAAGCGCTTGCTCATGGGAAACTAACAGACTTACACCAAACAGATCTACCAAGCTAAAAACTATTTGATGAGAGACTTTAAAAAAAAAAAAAAATCTTCTTAAAATACAACAAAAGAGAACTGCAAAAATCTGTCATCTTGAGACAACTGCTGCACAGGAGCTCTGGCAGCTATTTTTGCTGGGAGTGATTTGGGTAGAAGACAAACATGGTCAAATTAGCTAGAATGCTGGAAGTTCAGTCAAGGATACTGCCTTAAATAGTTCACCCAGAAAAGGACAAAGCTTTCTTAGGGCAGCCCCTTCAGAATTCTGATTGCAGTAACAATTTTTAATAAGTAAATATAAAATATAGTTAAGTTTTCCTGTGGTTTTGTTTTACAACAGGCTATCGGAATGTTCCGGAATTTAGCCCTCCTAACTATGAAAACCTCACTAATGCAAAAATATACAGCTGAGAGTAGACCTTGATTAATATCGTTGTTTTCCTGTGCTAGGTTACATTTTTCTTCTATTCATGGCAATAGGTTACATAGCTGAAAAAGGGATGATAACAAGATGATAAAATTTAAAGGAAAATGTGTTCGTTATTGGGCTTTTTTCTACTGTGCAATGGTTCTTACTTCTTGTCAAATACCTGCTATTCGACCTTCTCTGGGCTACGATAATATTGACCGAAAGAGCACAGGAGATTATCTCCCAATGTAGAAATAAAATTCAATATTTGCTCTTAAATACTTTTGTAATTGTTCTTGTTCAGTTGTGAGGAAAACGGGGAGGCGCGATGTTGCAGTGGAAGTTGGAGAACAAGAAAGCGCTGAAGCTGCTGTAGATGGAGGCCCTCCTTCCTTAAGTCAGTTCAAGCTTGTTCAGGAGGCCACAGAAGTTGGCTTGGATGCTTCCCTGTGCTGGGGACAAAGGAGCAGCAACCTGGAAGTTTTCAAGATGCAATTGGACAGGGTGCTAGATAATCTCATCTAGGCTCCTTTTCCCAAGAGAGGTTGGACCAGATGATGGTTCGAGGTCCCTTCCAACCCAGACTGCTCTGCAAGTCTGTGGTTCATTTTTGCTTTTCAAGGGCAGTCTAGTGCGTTTTGACGTGCTGCTTGGTGTTAACAAGTAAAAGCTTATCAGAGCTCAATTTCATAAGCTTCTGACAAGTTAGAGGTGGACGATGTGAGTGAGGTTGGGCAAACCCTTCTGTGGCCAGGGAATTCGGGCAGGTTGGGCTTGAGATAGGTATGTGCTGGCAGGCTGCAAAGGGCTGACCCCCCTTTTGCACCCCTCAAATGCAGCACTTCATTTTGGCCCGCTGGCTGCCATTAGGCTTCAGCGTTTTGGGTCACATTTGGAGGGGAAAATCAGTGTGCCTAATAGTGGGTATCCTCATTCTTCTCTTCTGGTGCTCCCTCAGGTGAAATGATCCTCTTCCACCCCATCTTCTGGCTCAAATATTCCATGTGAACTTGCCCCTGGTTCTCACATACATGTTTCCTGCTGCGCCCCTGTTACAGCCAACATCTATGTACCCGACACTGCGAATATTCAGCCTTTCACTTGATCGTTCCTGTTCTCTCATCTCAAAATCCTTCAGCTGCCACAAAAGCTTTACAGACGCCCCAGCCTCTCCCAAAATGCCACATGTGTGGGTGCAACCCCCCATCTGTTAATCAGCATTTGCAGGCACAGACCGGTTTCTAATCATGTGGGTGGAGAGAGCGGCTACAACTCAGCCCGCTTGTATGAAAGAGTCGTTTTCAAATGCCAAAAAGTAGAAAGGATTCTGTGGATCGTTTGTCGCGACCCCTTTGCAAACGCAGCCCTCGCGGTGGTTTTACGTTGGTCTCAGCGAAGGGTTAACAGGGGCTGTGCCCAGCCAGTCCCCTGCAGCCTCTGCTAAAGAAACATTAATTATAGAGAGCCCTAAGGATTCAGAGCAGCTAAAAAGGCTGAGTACTATTTAAAACCAAGACAGTCAAATAAGCGGTTGGATGTGATCTCTAATAAATTACTATGTTCTGATGATAAAATTCAGCGAGAGTGTGACAGTCAGACGGGGAGGTTGGCAGCAAAAGTTTTACAAATAAATAGTCTTAAATTGCAGGAAATTACAGCAAGCAGCTCCTTGGAATTATTTGACTCCGTGCATTGTGTGTCTGAGAAGGCAGGCAGCCCGCTGGCAAGCTTTTGACCTTTTGTGTGCGGAATAAAATATGCAGGTGCAGTAGCGTGAACGCACAAGGGGTGACAGTGACCTTCAGCTGGGGGTTTGGGCACTGCGGGCCCCACAGGGCTGCTCCGGAGTAGCCCGGTTAAACTGGAGATAAACACGGTGAGAGGCTGCGGCTGTAAGGGATTGCAGAATGCGTGTGTTTCCGATGTATTCAAAACCTGTAAATCATCCGGTGGAAGAGTGGTTTTGTCCTGCCGATAACTGATCTGATTCTCGTATTGCCCTATTCGTATTTCAGGAACTTCTCAACTCAGTTACGTTGCTGCAACCGTGATCTAAATCCCAGTTCCTTGTGTGCAAGGAAATCCATACCTGCATGGTGTGGATGACTTCTTCTCAGTGTAATTGTATTTGAAGAAAAACGGGACAAATTTATACCAAGACATTTTAAAGCTCCTTTTACTGCAGTACCCGAGCAGCTCATAGTGCTTTACGTCACAAAAAAAACCCCTCTGAAACTGGGGGAGCATTATTGCTTTTTTTTTTTTGTGGAATTCTGACTTACTATCTAGAGAAGTTTATGGGAGAAAAAGTCGTGCCAAGCTGTAGGCTGATGCAGTAGCATTTTTTCTCATGAAATCCTTGTCACAGGAAGCAAACTATAGGGATATTTTGGGGGGGGGGGAAGGGTTAGCTGTTATCCTGATGTTTCCTTGCTCTCATTAAAGTTTCACATGAGATTCTTTCTGCACAGAGGACAAGTTTTGTTTCATTTTTGCTTTGCAGCGTCAGTGTTGTTTGACCCATCATGAATTGTCAGCTCTCTCTTTTTTATGTGAAGGATATCATGCTTTTTCTTTTTTGTCCCCCAGACAAGTTTTAAAGATTAAACTGCACGGAATTAAACAAATTTATTGCATAGCTTGTATTACTACATTCTGCACCCTAAAGAAACATTAGTTACTTGACTCTGAATGATTTATGTCTAAGAGGAAAAAACATTCTCAGATAGGCTCTGTTACAGACGTAAACATTTTTGGGCCATGTGCAAGTTACTTAAATGAAGTAGCGATTTCATAATTTATGTAACGGATAAGAATATATCAATTATTGGCTCTGAGTTCTAAAATTCTTTGCTTATACATAGCAAAAGTAGGATTTAAGCCTGGTCCTTGAAAAGAAAGGGCAGGTAACTATATTTTATGTTGTTAGTATTAATATAATTAGGCTTTCCAGCACTTCAGCAGAATAAGCATAAAGAACGCATTTTTAAGGTATCCTTGTTTTAAAGGTGACTTGGGCAGCTTTTTTGGAAGTTCTATTTATGACCTATTTCTACTCCTTAATAGTAAAAGAAGAAAGACCAGAGGAGTTTTCATGTTCTGTCTCTTTTTTTTCTCCCACTTTTAGAAATCTAAGCTTCAGTCCTGGGGAAAAAACTCAAACTGAGGTAGTTTCTGTCTATAGGAGAACAGACAAACTCTTAATGGCAGGCGTGCTTTATTAGCATACCTTTTAATTTTGTATGCCACAGTATGTTATTTTTAATTGTTGATAGTTGTAGCTTCAGGAAGGTTTTTAATGTAACAGTTCCTGAAAGAACTCTACAAATTACACACGGGAAGCCTTGCAAGCAGCTCGTTCCTGCAAATGTATTTGGGGAGCTTTCTTCAGACCTCTTACTTTGCCTTTTTTCCCCATTGAGAGATCTTGCTGGGCCAGACTGGAAGGTTGGAGGTGAAGGAGGCGGCTTTCTGAGACCAATCTTCTACCAGTGAAGAAGCAGAGTGTACCGTCTCCGGCTGTCCTGGGTGTCAGAAGCACATCAGACGGCAGCGTAGCTGACTTCACCCAAGATGGACCAGGCAGTGCCTGAGCTGGTAGATTCCAAGAGGTACGGAAATTTCATCAGGGAATGAAAAGGCGCTGATGAACTGTGCCAAGGTTCTGCATTCGGGTTTTGTTCTGGCTTTCTAACAAATCGAGGAGTGACACCTCGTAGTGTTTGCTTTTCTTTTCCACTTTTTTCTTGGGGGTCCTCAATGCCTGCAAACCTATCTGAGGATGCGTTGGGTTATATTCCGAATCCCTAAAACTGCTAAGACGTATGAATGAGAAGTGACCAATTTTAAATGTAATAAAGGTGCTATAGATAGACAGGTGACACTAATATTGGGCATGTTGATGCTGCGGTGGCTGGAGAAACATGTACTGTCAATTCTCCCTCCACAGCAGAAGTGACAAGAGTCCTGGGTCTCTCTGGAGAAAAGGAGTTTGCTCCACTCAGATATTCAGTGTTTATCAGATCAATAGTCACATAAACAAAACTGAAGAGTGACAATCATTCAGTTCTCAGAGTTTAATGTTGCGGTTACTGCTCCAGTGTTTGCCAATTGTTCAGCCATGAAAAATCACCAGTTTCTACTGTGGAAAGAAAAGCCCACGTTTCTCTGTCTTTATAAATCATAAAGGAACACATAAGGAACTTAAACAGAAAATTACAGATCCAAAATTTTATCTATTAGTAGATCACATTTAGAACCAATTTTTACCTTCCATGTTCTTATCAAAATATGGTTTTAAAAAATTAAATTATACATTTTTGGAAGCTTAAATAACCTATGTAGAGAAATTTGCATTCTTGTCTAGGTTTTTCAGCTAAAACCAGTTCTAACTACTATCTGGTGGTGGCACCGTTACACCAGAAGAATTTAATATCCAAGTCTTAAAGAGAAAAAAATACCACAGATTACACCTTTCAATCTGATTACATGGAAAAACATCTATTTTTTTTTTATTTCTTCCTAGTTTGATGTCAGTTAGACTATTTAACTTGTTGTCTGTCCTTCTCAACAGCAGATGTCATTAAAACCAGGTGATTGCAGCAGGTTCTGGACTGAGCATGCCAAGACGGCTCAAACGGCTAATGAGGAAAGGGAGAACAAATGCTTGTGGAGCTGAATATAGATTGTGAGATTTTTACGTGAAATGCATGTGGTGTTGCTGGAATCTGGTCAGAGGTAATGCCTTGAGATTCTGGCTCTCCTCTCCGGACAGGACTCGCTCTTTTAGATCCAGCAGAGTTTCAGGGTTGACCATAGTCTACACTGGTGTGAGCTTTAGAGAGGATCAGGTCAGGCAAAGAACCGCAGCACTCTATCAAAAAAAAAAAGGTCCCCATCCAAGGCAGCTGGAAAGACGGACATTAGCAGCTGGCAGGGCTTTGGCTACCTCTGCCCGTATGTTAAAATTGCTCGCCTTAGACCTTCAAGAGCTGTTAACTCTGAAAGCACCGCTCACTTCCATCGCCGACGCTCTGAGCTGCTCAGCATGCCCTTTAGACAGCAGCAGAGCCCGGACCCCGTCCTCGCTAACAAAGCCTCCTGCGGATGTGGCATTTTGATCCCACGGGGCCTTTATGGGTGACTTTTGAAGAAATGAGCTTAATAAGGAACCTAATGGTGATGTAAGAGGGAAGGAAATTGTCCGGCAGTATCACCCAAAGCAGGTGATCCTTTATGCTATCATACCCGGCTTTCTTCCTGCGTCACAAGTATTTCTGCACTGAATTTTATTTCCTTTTTTTTTTTCTTTCAGGAATTCTTGGCTAAATAAATAAAAACCAAGTTGTTGGAACTTGGTTCGTATTTTGGATGCTGCCGATCGTTCTCTGACACTTCGCTTTTCTAATTGTAAGCGGGTAGGAACAAGGCCCTAAATCTTACGTCTCCTCTCTAAATTTTGACAAAGGGTTGGTCTGTGGCATGATCTATTGATAAAAAGCTTCCTGGTAGCTCTTCGTTTGCTACAGAATGACTGAACACAGGTGCATTAGCTTTTGTCTGTGGGGTAACCACATCCATTTGTTTTTGTTGGCAGCTGAAATACAGCTGATTCTGTTTTCTTCACAGGCTTATACTTGTGTGAAAAATCTATGGATTTAAAAAAGACCTCGTTTTTGAAACAGATTAGTTGTGTTTGTGTGTGCAGAGAGGTGCAGGGGTGTTTGTTTTGTTTTTCATATAACGAACACTGTGCATTCACAAGCTTTGAATACAGCTTTTACCCATTCTGTACATGGTAGTTGCGTATAGGTGTATTAATGCCTGTACCATATCTTTCTGCTACCTTAAGTTTAAATTTTAAGGACAATATTGATTGCTGCCGTTGTCCTGTTGTTAGTGTGGGTTTAAATTATCCTCTGGCTCCGGATGTGCCAGCAGCGCACTGGGTATTCCAGGCAGGCTCCTGTTGTATTTACCTTCCTTGTGAAATTCCTCTCTCCAGATTTCCTGTTGGCCACTGCTGTTGGCCACTGCTGCTGTTGGCCACTGCTGCAGGCTCCTCCTCCAGCCGATGCATCGTAGCCGTTGGTAGTTAAATAGTTATTTTCTGTGCATTTTTTCACAGAAATAGATTACAGAAAGGGTTTTGGATGGACATTTCACATGTGTTTAGTAGTTGCGAAGTTTCCTGAACCTGAATCTGCGTTTCCTGTGGTTCTACACTCCCTTTCTGACTTGGACAAAAAATCTGAGGTTTGAAAATGTCTGACTTTATACTTTCTATTTTATTTATTTCGCTGAGCTTTTCCTAACCCTTCATGTAATTTCCTATATTTTTTTATTATTAATATATATTGATACGTAACTGCATAAGCCAATTCTATACCATAGTGCAGTTTGGCTTCTCCCGTGGCTAGGAGAGGCACTGCCAACACTCAGAGTGGTAAGTGTTTCTCCACACAAGTTTCTTCTAACTTTAGTTTTTAGCTTAATGCTATGAAGACTGAAAACTTTTAGCAGTTACCTAAATTAATCTTTCTCCTCCCTGGAAGACACAAACACTTCTAACTAAATACATAACGGATTCTATTAATTCTGTTCCTTACAAGGAACTAATTACTGTAGTCTTCTTCCTTTACTCAAAAATGGGAGACTCGTGTAACACTTCGTTCCATTGTGAATGTCCTTATCTGTGGCACATGATCCTCTATGTGTTAGGATTAAACGAGAGAGAAAATTATACAATTTGTAAATCCTCTAATAAACCCCAGTAATTTTCTTTTTCCCTCAATTTTAGAAGATATAAATTCATCCCATGTTGCTCCCTCCTTCTCATGGGTAACGTTGCTTTGTATCTGGGCAGAAGTAATTTGGGCGAGATATATTGCTTATAGGACAGTGCCTAAAAATACTGCAAAAGGTCATTGCACATCAGACAGAAGGCAGAGCTTGTTCCAGCCACTTGCTCCGAGAACTACAGATCTTTGTTAATATTAATTATATGTGTATATTTTGTGTATATTTTAAACAGTGCATATTGTAAAAATTACACTGGGCAAACATGCAGCGATGAACGTTTGTAAGCCCTGGGACTGGATAATGGAGGTCAGTTCTTCACTGATGATTCTAGGCATAAATATTAACTTTAAGACTTGTGAATTAGAGCCATGTTGTGTCTATGCTTCCAGGAAAGTGGGGTATATTTCCACGCTCACCATATCCAAAAATACAAGTGAAATAAAAATAGTAACAAAGACGTATAAAGTACCGAGAAGATTCAGAGCTAATCATTTGCACAAACATTCACCGTGATTGTGCTTATAATAGCAACTGCGTACACAGAACATGGGAAAAAATCTGCTGGGAGATCAAGGCCAGATTCCCTTTGTGCTTAGAAGCTGAGCTGCTGGGAGGATGAAGGCTGACAGCCTCGGCAGCCTCCTCCTCTGCCTCCCTGATGGACCAGGGATGGATGTGCCAGGAGGGCTCAACGCTCCTGGTGCGCCTTGCTGCTCCCTTCCCGGCCAGCCCTGCTGCCCAGGGTGTCACAAATGGCTCGCAAAAGGTGTCACCTCGCAGAGGTGACAGGCTGCTCCGCGGGCCGAGCCAGCGGGGCTGTCCCTGGGGGTTATCTTCTCTCTCACAGGGGTGCCACAACTGGGAAAGGGTGAAGTGAAGTTGCAAATTACCTCCCAAAATGTAACACACGCATGCATTCATCTTTTCCGACGTCCCTTCTCGTGAGCACAGGCAAAATCGAAAGATGTGATTCTCTCTTCAGGTGGACATTATCTAAGGATTACGTTTTTACTAAAAAAACCCAAATGGATTCTGAGACTTTTATATGTTTCCAGAAAAAAGGCTGCAATATTTGAAAGGCTGTATCGATGTTCAGCAAAGAAACCCTAACACCTGGACACCATTCCCGTCAAGGCCGTCTCACTCTAGCATGCTTAGTTTGGTTTGTAATTTACCCTTAATAAGAAAATGTTAAAAAGGTCTGATTCTGGCTTAGCATCAAAGGCATTGAAGCTGTACGTGTACATCGTTGTTTATAATGAGACAGAGTGCTGCATGGCAATTTACAAACCAAATTTATGTTGCTGTTGGAGTATGGCTTTTTTTTTTTTTTAAAAAAAAAACGGTGCATAAATGTGAATAATTACCACTGTAAACACACAGATTTCTAAGAAAAGAAGAATGCTGAAAGAACGAAGCGTGGTCAAAGCGACAGCGTCATGAGTCTGGAAGGTAATGCTGTGTAGGTAGAGTCATTTCAGAAATTGTTTAAATGCTAAATTTCTGCAGATAAATATTATTTCTCTTTTGCAAGAACGATTGAGGTAGAACAGATGGGGTGGTTGCCAAGAAAATGCTTGGAAAGGAAGTAATATGCACATGTTGACACTTCCTGCTTTTATGGACATTTTTTTAAAAATAACTTATGAAATAGCCTTGAGTGGAATAATTGTGTTTATTAGTGTGGTAGGAAGACAACATTTTCAGCATCTCAGAAGGGCTGTCTTGCCCCTTACCTCTCTTCTCTTGTATTTGACCACCCCATTTCATCTCTGCCCAGCACATGCTTCCGTTTTGTTTTTGAGAAAGCAAGAGGCCATGACTTGAACAAAAATTGAGCGGCATCTTTTATTTGCCGTGTGTGCAACGTTTTCCACCTCGAGAGCTTAAACGTGAGTAGGGCTTTGACCACCTTCCCATGGCTGCCCACTTGAGGTGGGTGCCTGCCCAGGATACGGGTTTCATCTCTCTCTTCGTCCAAGCACAACTACAATTCATCTGCTCATTCCCACTCTCCCTACCTGAGAATCAGATCCATGAAGCCAGTTTGGGAGGGGAGGACGCTGGAGGGGAGGACGTCCAAGGAATATCTTCCTCCCTGGTCCCTCCTGGTGTCCATCCATACAGTCCCTGTCCCATGCCCTGGGCGTCTTCCACCTCTCTGCTCCCCTGGGTTTTCCCTGCGAGAATCCCAGCCTCCTCCCTGAGCATCCCCCCCTCAAGCATCCTGTAGCTCTGCAAATAATGTTCTGCTGTCTTTTTTTCAAGTAACACTTGAACATATGTTTTGTTTGGAGATGCTGAAGGACAGCAACATCTGCTGCTCCCAGCCAGCTCATACGCTCTTGTTTGGATTGTAATTACTTCGTCGGCTGCGAGCTGTGTCCCGTGTTTGCCCACTATCTGTTTCTGTCAGGTCTTCGTCTTCTACAAACTACCCATTATGTAGTGACAATAATTAAATCTCCCCTCCACCAGGCAGGGCTGAGCAGTGCAAGAAGGGCCCTCCTTGTCCGTGCAGCTGCCAAAGAAGATGCAGCTTGTAATGACGCCTTAATCACCTGCCTGCCAGACAATGGCCGGGACCACCTATTTGTTCCAAACAAGCTATTTTAGCAGCTGTCAGATGCTAATGGCTTTCAGCTGCTGGCAACCTGTGCCCTATGCAAGCCAGGGGACATGTCATGGAAATGTGCATAAATATTCATGTGGGACTAACAAAACCAAAAGTGCGAGTGCGGTTATCTGAGCTCTTGCATGGATGTACCGTAGCCGGCCCTGTTGTGCTGGCTTTGGTGTGATGAATGCGGGGCGAATGTTTTGAAGTAACGTTGTCCTTTTTACGTTTGTGAGAAAAAACCCACCGAAGGCCGTGGGGTTGCAGGGATGGATGAGTTAAGGGCAGGATTTGTGCCTCTGCATAATGTAGGCGGTTCTGGACCTATATTGCTGCCTCTGGTGGGTGATGCACTGCAACTTGGTATTGAGAGAGAGGAGCTGCTGTGTTTAATCGTTCTTTTTGCATTTCTCTTCTGAACCTGTGTATGAAGAATTGAAAGTTTCTCACCAGATCTGTCCTAGATGCTTAAGGAATGCAAGAACCCAATTATTGAGTTCAGTGTTTAGTTTTTAAATCAATTAACTAATTTCAAGAACAGGAAAGTATCTGATTTGGTCAAGACTTGATGACTTCCCACCATTCTAGCACCCTGAAGCCTCCAAGCTTTGAAATCAAAATAGAAACGTTGTGAGTCATTCTCTTTAGACAGACTGTTTTGCAAATTAATTCTGTCAATGTGTCTGCATGGGATTATTTTAAAAATATTTTGTTTGTAATGTGTTTTTACTTTCCTCGGCAGACTCTGGAGAGCCGTGCTGAGAGGGGCTGCTCAGATTAAAGTACACGATGGGGATGATGAAGATTCTGTAACAACAGAGCCAATGGAAAAGGATGATGGTCCTCTTGAAACTCTTCCTTGGTAGGTACCTATAAGGTAGTAAGAAGCCAGTGATACGCGTTTGCTCATGTTTCTCTACCATATCAATAACTTGCAATAACATTCAAAATCTATAAAGTGTTTTTAATCAGTTCTCTCTAAAAGTAATAAATTTTCGGGAGAATACTAAAGCTGTCTTTATATATCCCTTACATCTTTTGCCTCTACTGCCAGGAGTGAAGGTTACCCTTAAAATTCACTAAAAAGTTTGCTGTCTTTAGGGTTGCGTGAAAAGGTGCAGAGCTGGAGAGGGATTAAAGGATCAATCCTGTTGGAATGCAACCAGTTTTACTTATAAGAGCTTCGGTGGGAAAAATTCACACTGTGGTTTGAGTGTGGCCTGATTCTCGTTTGCACTGGCTCTGCTCTATACTGCTAGAAACGGGGAGGATTCGGTCTTGAGCGGGACTGACCACATGAGAAACATTTCTTGAGTATGTGCGAACAAGACAGACTCTGTGAAGGCATCCAGTTGGTTAACTTCATCTAAATCTGAAAATAATTATAAATTGTTGCTGCTACCTTAATTCCCTTGCATAATTACCCACATAGCCTGCGTATGTATATTTTTGTGGCGAAGAGGTCTTGTGAAAATGAAGCTAATTCAGTGTTCCAGGTAAAGAAGGATATTTTAGTTAGAAATTGTTGTCATAATAGTTACACAAAAGGATTCAAATATTCTGTAGCTTGGCATGAATAAAATATTAAAAGATACAGATGTTCATGAACCATCAAAGACTTTTCCATGGCCACTGTGTTTTATTAAAATGAAACGAAATTAAAAGAAAAAAAAACAGAGCCACGTGCTAATCCCTTCCTTTGTTGCTTAAGGGAAATTTCAGTAGAGAGTAGCAATTTCCATATCATTTGAATAGCAGTTGCAACCCATTGATTTTTAAAGTAAAACGTGCAACTACTATAATCAGCAAAACAGATGCAAATGTCTTGTCTGTCTTTAAATGTAGCTCCCTAGTTGCTGTGTGCGTTAGATTTAGAGTGGAAAACTTGATCAGATAATTAAAAACATGCAGCAGGGTGGGTGAGGGTCCCTGCAGCATTGCAGCCCTCCCTCCGTCCCTCCGTCCCGGGCTGCAGAGGATGTCACAGCCTGCGCCGCTTTGGAGGTGGGAAAGGGACACGTCTCCTCGCTAACTCCGCTCCTGCCCCTGAGGACAGCAACGGCCTTTTAGTTCTGTTGGTGCCCGGTGGCATCCCAGTGCAAGTCTCTGCACGTTTTTGTAAATAAGCAATAACAAAAATAAATGACATTTAGCATTTAGATCCCGGCTCCAATGGTTTTGTCTGTGCCGGGTGCAGTGTAGCAGGTTAGATAAAATCCCGCTGAACTCCCTGAACCCGGGCTTTGGGTGGCTGGAACCATTCCTCAGAGGGCTTTTTAACTCTAAAAAAAAAAAATCCTTTAATGGTATGAGGAAAGAGTTTACTTTATCCTTCCCATTTCCAAATTAAACAATGAACACATGTCGATGGTGCTTTTCTCTGCTTGGTGTGTTTGAGCTGCTGTCATGACAACTAGAGCTGGTTTGGGGTTTCCATTAGGATGATTTCTGAGTGAAACTGCCCTTCTTGGAAAAGGAAAAACTAAGGAGAAGACTTGGGGTTTGACCAAATTAAGAATAAACTTCTGTTAGATGAATTAAATTGATGACAGCTTGGCTCTCCACCTGGGTAAAAGGACCTTATCAGTTTCTGTAAGGTGTCTGCAGGTAAAACCCCTCCTGTGTCCGTGTCGGGGAAGCTCTGCTCATCCTGGCCAAGGCAGGGAAGTGGGGGTGGCGCAGCCCCCCCTTCCTGCAGCCCCTGCTGCCACGGAGCCAGGCGGAACAGGCTGCAAAAGGGGAGGCCCAGGAGCTTCCCCATCTTTTTTGGAGTTTCTAATTTTTTTTTTTTTTTTTTTTTCCCCTGGATGGAGAAAGAACTTGAAATGGATGAGGCCTCCCAAACAGGTTGGTGATGGGTTGAGAGCCTCTGCTTTGCTCCTTCTAAAACGCTTTCCCGGAAAAATGCTGTTTGTTTGGTTTTTTAATTAGTATTTTTCCTAATCAGGAGACATCTCATGGAAAAGGATTTCCATCTTGTGGTCAGCTGTGGTAATAAAACGCTCCTGCTGGGTTTTTTTTTTTAATAGCAAAACAAAATGTTTTTAATAAAAAAATAATGCAAATCTATTGTAGTTCCTTGTGAAGGTGGATGTTGAAGACCTCGCAGTGTCAGCTTGCGTTTGTACTTGGACGTGTCTACCTTTGGGAAGGTAAAAATGTTTCAGGATTAGCCCCCTTCAGAAAGTCATCTTTGGAACAAAACGGAGTTGGAAAAGGTATAATATAAACTATTCATGACAGAATATTCAATTTTGACAGGTTATAGAGTATGTTGGCCTCAGAAGCCATGCACAGGAGCCCAGACTCAGAATTATTTGTAGCCTTAGCAGAAGAGAGGCAATTACTCCTGAACTTCTGGGAAAATTTCTATCCAGAGCCAAATAATGTTGCTTGGACTGTTTTCTATTCCAGGATGACTCTTAGGCTCGGTACAACGTCATCATATCTTCATGCAGATATTTGTTCTTCAGAACAAATTCTGAAACCCGTGCTCTAATCTCGAAATAGTAAAATGCTGCAGGGTTAAGTGCTGGAGTTCACTGGAAAATCTACTCGCTTCAGTGGGAAAGATGTTTTAACATATTAAAAACAAAACAAATTTGGAAAGGTCATTTTAAATATTAAAAACTGTGACTGAAGGGCAGAGCTGTGTGCGCTGGAGAAGTTCAGAGCTGCCGGCGTTCAGGATCTAGTGTGGGTTGTATCTCCAGTGCCCTTTAAATGACTTCTGTTGTACAAGCCTACAAATACAGGTGAGGCTGGTAAAAAGGAATAATTTGGTTCTTATGTTTAATTATCATCTTATTTGTCCACTTGTACACTGTGAAGCCATTGCTGATTGCACTGAAGATATTCTAACTTTAGTGAGAGCAGGACCAGCCCTGAATATTTATAGGGAGAGTTAAATAAGATCTCAGATCAAATTCTCATAGATGCATGTAAGAACTTTATAAGTTCTTTTTATTTTGAGGGCTTGTAACTAAAGGAGATGTTCAGTGTGTTCCATAGTGGGTGCCAAAAAGCTTATTTTCAGAAGTGTCTGAGTCTCAGGGAAAGTCAATGACTGCTCTATTTAATCTGAAATCTGTGGCTGCTGCCGAAATCAAGCCATGTTCTTTTGGTAGGAATAATAAGAAAAAACATACAGCATTTATGTGAAGAATCAGGAACCATACATATGACACAATAACGTAGATTTTAAAAAATAGTTCAAGAAGACCATCTGAGGTTGTGCTTTAAATATTACCATAAGCAAAGCAGAAAATAAGAAAAAATTGTGAACGCTTTGCAGTATTTGGTAAATTCCAGAAAAGCTTACTTCCAAAGTTTGCACGTGGACCTTGTTCTGTTGGTTACTGCAGTGAGCAGGAGTTTTTGCAATTGTCTCTACTGAAACAGGATCTAGCTTATTATTATTTTTTCTTATGTGGAAATATAAATCTTGAGCCTTAATCGCAAGAACACTTAAGGAGGAAAATATTTTGTCCATTTATTAAAAAAAAAAAGTCATTGGAACTACTGGTTAGTAAAAACCATTAAAAAATACTCGAGGAAAAGCTTCCTTAAATCAAACAAATCTCTCATTTTGCTTTTAGTCCTTCCTGGAGGGTGCTGTGTTTATACCATTTATTTTAAGTGTGAGAACTTTATGTCAGATCAAACCATTAGCAACCTCTCCGGCGAGCAAACAGCAGAGTGCCGGGCACGGCTCGGGGACGCCGTGACGAAATATGGTTTCTACACTTTCATGTTTCGCCACAGAACTCAGAAATCAGCCAGAGAGAGGTAGATAATTTGGCAATGAAGGGAGCAGCTCCCAGGGTGGCTGCCGAGCTGCGGCTGGGGGAGCCGGGCTGGGCTCGCTGGGCATCCCCGGCCAGCCCTCGGGGCTGAGCTTGGGCAGACGATGTGCGATGTGAACGGGGCACCCCAGCGGGCCAGGCTGGCTCCGGTCCCCGGGGCCCTGTGACTGTTCTGGGCTGTTCTGTGGATTGCAATATGTAGATGGACGGGCATTTCTTCATTCCGAGTTTTGGGAGCTCTTGGTCCCTTGCCCACAGTACGGCCAAATTGAGGGGCTTTGCTGAGCCTGCTAGTGAAGGCGCTGGTTGAGGAGTGAACGACCTTGTTCTTCAGTTTACTGGATTGCTTCCCTTCTCTGTTTTGAACTACTGAGTAATTGTTTCCTTTGAAAAACTTTGCTTCATTTATCTACTTCTTTGGACCTATAATGTTACCCGGTGCACTGTGTTTATGTCGGTGAAGAAGTGTTTTATTTGTCTGAAAACGTGTTGACAAATATCCACTTGCTTATATGGAGGTGAGGTTTGTGCTCGTGCTTTGTGTTTTCATTTCAAAATTTTGCCCTGGGCAAGTAACTGTAATACCTACGTGAGCTCTCATGTGTCCTGCAGTCCTGACAACAGTGTGTGGGCACCATCCTCCCCGCTTCTGCCATTTCCAGCCTTGGAGAAGACTATTTTGTGCCAGTCTTGGTTCCCACATCCTCAGCTCTTCAAATAGTGACAAGGGAAATGAGTATGGGCGCTTTGGAGAGAGCTGGCTGGCCAAATGGCCTGTTGTTTTTTTTTTTCCTTTTATTGCCAGTTGCTAAGAAATGTCTGAAGGAAGCTGTCAAGCACACTTTTGTGGTGTTACTTTCCATATAAATGGCTGCTAGGGTCACCAAAGCAAGAGTGTGTGGTGCTGGAGGAGGAGGTAGCTGCTCCCAAGGTCAGAAACAGCAGGGAGGTGTCCCAAGTGGGTGCCAGCAACGACTTTCAAATAGACAGGGAGGTATTCGTGACATGGGCTCTGCTGGGCATGGTCCGTGCTGGGAGATCCGTGGAGAGTTTCTCTTGCCTTGGAAGGGGCTCTCCTGGCTGCTCCGCTTGGTTCTGCTTGGATTCGGGAAGTCCCATGTTTTGTAATCCCAGCACACAGATGGAAATTGGGTGTCTTGATAAGTGACGGAGTTCACGGTGCCTTGGAGCAGAGAGGTTTCTCTCGCCCCAAACTCCTGTTGTTCCTATGGCCCAAATACGGTGTGGTTTTTTCATTGGTTTTATTTTTTCTGCAGTTCCTAAGCTGTGGGTGAGCGCTGTGACACCAGCCTGCCAGCTTTCAACAGCAGCATCCCAGAAATACTGGTTAATCACTAGTTTATTAGCTCATGGCCTTAGGCAAACCTAAAATCATTAACAGCCCATTTGTTGGGCTAATGACTCTTTTTTTTACTAGATGTATAATTTAATATATGGTAACTTTCATGCTTAATTATGCTCTTCAAAGCTTCTTTTGAAGGAATTTATTTTTCTGCATGCATGCGTATAAAAGGGTTGGGAGCTGGCTGGCTTTGCTCGCATGCTACTCTGTGTTAAAACCTAGATAGTTTATTTAAGAAGATTTTAATTTAGATATGGGTATTTCCTCCTTTGCTTGTTCTTTCAATATTTTTATCTTTGAGTGCTTGAAAAATAAATAATGATGAATTACCGACATGTTTTAAATGGCATCCTTTTATGCCCCATTTGTAGCTTGCTACATTGTTTTGGACAAGACGTAAACCCAAAATCCTGATCAACAGGGCCATTGTGCCGGCAGTTCCCAAATGAATGCGAGTCTTGATCTCAGTGTCCTGGCCGCGTTCCAGCCTGGTTCACATTTTACTCAACGGCAAGTCCCACTTCTGTTCTCGCTCCCCTCGGTGGGAGCAGAGACAGAGCACTGTGAAGTGCTGCTAATCCCACGTGCCATTTGCAGGCAGCACTTGTAAAGCATCCTGGGATCAGCTGGGATGAAAAAGGCTATGCGTGTAAAATGTTTTTCACTGGCACCCCAAATCCGGTACTATATCAATGAAAGAAGGCTATGACTTTGTCAATCGGGCTAATTTTTTTGACCTAGGCAGCTGATTGAGAAGGATAACAAAAATGAATTTGATTTTCTTTCTGTGAGCTCTAGTGTCCCCTTCATGGAGATTAAAAATTCCCCGGTACTGTTTTCAGCTCCACAGAGCAAGCAAAAGATAATCTCCTGCTTGGATATACTCACACTATTGCGATCCACTAATAGGATCGCCATACAGTTTTGAATTAACAGGCGCTGGGAGAGGATAATCCTGTTTATTCGGTCATCCAAAACACTGATGATCTGAGATAATCAGTGAGCCGAGAGCAGGGGAGGAGGAGGGATGTGTGAGGTTCTCTTTGCCCGGGCGGTTCATCTGGTGGGATGCTTAGCGCTGGGGAAAGGCTTGGTCTCATTACTGCAGCCCCGACAGAGCACGGGGGAGCACCGAAAGCCTCCTCACGGCACAGGACACACGGAGAAGCCACCTGATAAAAGAATAGCATTTGGCGGAGTCTGATCCAGATGTTGTGCTCAACAGTCTTAAATTGTTCTTTCTGTGACTGATTTAATATAGAAAGACTCAGATTAAGTGTCCTAGTGGCCACATCAGGTACTTTGTACAAAATGCTTCGGCTACCAGGTGGCAGTGATTGCGTGGCAAATGGATCATCTCCCCAGACTCACTCGCATTTGGAAAGTTAAATAAAGCTAGTGTCCTGTACTTGGATCCAAATTTGCTAAAAGTACAGCTAATGCCATTTTTGGTAGACATGAGACACTGCGTTTTCATAGGACACTGAATATTTGTATGTGGCCGCTAGATCTGCGTGGATGTAGGGACACATTCTGCAAATCTCTTTCCAAAAAATATAATCTGTAAGACACTTTCCCTGGTGATCTAGAGAGATGCCCTGAAGCCGGGGCATACAGAATCTCTTCAGAAGGCACATTAGTGAGCTTTCAAAGGATTTTCTTTTTCTGTTCTTGTGATCATTAAAACTTTCACACTTCATATTGTATCCTAATCACTTGCCCGTTAATTTATTGGCTCGGGTTTCTGCGAAAGGCCCTATCTTCACTTCTGTTTTATCTCAGTCGATGTACATATTTAGCAGTCAATACTTTCCTATTGTAGATATTTTTGTATCTGTAACATTAGCTTTTACAGCTGACATGAGCCATGGATTAACTTCAAATAGTGATGTTGACTTGTGAGCCTTATTTTATGATCTCTGAGCTGTCATAGTCCAGATGACAGGTTTATGGTTTGGGAAGCCGGTAGCAATGGCTGAGCAATTGCTCACTAGTCTTTATAACTAATGCAGTGTAGCTAGGTGCAACTCCTCACCATGGTGACACTTGCAAATATTGAACACACATAAAATGATTCATGGGACCCAGCATAATGCTTACTTTAATTAATATTTTACAAGATACTAGCTTTATTTAACTTTCCAAGTGAGCATGGACATGGGGAGACGATCCAAAGGACAGCATGTTGCTGTGTAAAATTTATAGGCACTCATGTTTGTGTGCTTGTTTTTAAAATTTAAAAAAAAAAATATTTTTTTTTCTTCTCTCTCTGCTGGCAGGTGTTCAGGGCCCTGCAAGTGGCTCCTGTGGATTTTGTGTGTGTGTGTGTGTGTGTGTTGAGCGATGAGCTCTGAAAAGTGGCGTTCTTGCTCTCCTGCCTTCCTTCCTCCCTTTGCATTGACGTGCCGTCCGTACTGCGGGGCTGTGTTCTCCCTGCAGGCACATCGGGGTGCCTTGTGCAGAGAGCACCGCGCTGTGGGGCAGCCCTGGGGGGAGGCGCACAGCATCACTCTCTGTCTGCTGTGGGCAAGCACTGACGCACCCCGACCACCGGACCCTTCAGAACTCGAGATGGAGCCATTTTCCCCTGAAGGAATTACATGTTTTGGGCAAGCAACACCAGAATCTTGATTAGAGTTGGCAGGAAATAAGGGAGTATGGTAGTTGCAGACCTTTGGGGCTCTGTGGTTCTCTTCTAAAGACACAGCAAGGGCTAACCAAGATTAACAAGCCTTCCGGCACTGGCTGTAAGTGGGTTTGTAAATAAATAAAAAAGTCTTGTAGGGTTTGAAAACTGGAAATGACTGGTGTTATTCAAGGGTTGAAGTGGTTTTGCTAAGTGCTAGTACTTCTTAAATCAGCCCCCAGGGAGCAGCAGTAAAGCGGCACAGGCTTAATTTGGTTTCATGAGTCACTGCAGGGAGGGAGCGGGTTTCCCCGCTGCTCAGCCTCTGCCCGTTGTCCACCCTGCCTGGCTGCAGTCCAGCCCCGTCCTTGCGAGACTCTGGGCAGCCCATCTTGCTGGAGAGGACACTGTGGAGGTGGCTGTCCCTGATCTCCCTTCCATCCAGCAGGGCCATGCGGTCAGCATGCAGTGAGGACCGAGCCCGGTTCATCAGCTAAGCAATGCCAAGCTTCCCTCCACCGTGCCGACCCACAGCTGCTGTTGACACAGAAAGCTGCTTTTGTGGCACCAGCATCGGCCTCTGGCTGGAGATGAGCTCAGCTGAAGCTGACGCTGGGTAGGTGATGCTGGAGACACTGATCTGTGAATGCTGTGCTTCTAGGATAGGAGGTCCTTTCCAATGCTCCGGTGTTTTCTTCTTCCCAAACGCTGGGGGAAATCCAAACAGTCATGGCAGCAAAATGTTCCCATAGGAAATTAGCCACAAGACTGTACTTCGGAAGTGGACTGCTGTGATGAGTTTACCAGATTTCCATGCACCTTAACTGGAATTCATTGCACCTAAGAATCAATCTACAGACCAGGAAAAAGTTTCAGCTGGCAGAGGATGCATCAGCCCATCTGCCTAGATGGTGGTCACGCCATCCTTAGAAGTGATCATATCCAGGTACTTTCCCTTTGGTTATGTCCTAACAATCTGAGATAACACTTCACATTCTTCTTCTAGCAATGACACGATGACCAACAAGGAGGAGGCTTGTGAGTGCATAGCTTCACAGCGTGGAAACCCCTGAAAAAAAAAAACCTGTTCCTCAATGCTTAGGTTTATACATAAATTTCCCTTCTACAACTAAGATTTCCTGTTGTAATTTTTTCCAACCATCATTGTAAACAAGCAAACATTATCAGATCTTTTAAACTCATGAGCATTCTTCTGCAAGCAAGGGGAAAAAAATAGCCCATGGTTACTCCTGTTTGTCACATGACCCACAGAACTGTCCATTAGTTCCCAATCATTTTATATAAAATTGAGAGCAATGAAGACACTGACAGCACTTTTATTTGTCTATATAGAATCCTGCAGAGGTGGCAGAGAAAAAATCCCCCACTAATAAAATAATAAATTCTTCTTCACGTTAACATAAAATACTTTTACAATGATGAAAAGATTTGGATTCACTCCAGTGTGGTTTTCCCTCCATGGCTGGTTTTTGCATTTCTTTGTTTGCTCTTTGTAGTCCATTTCCAGTTGGGTTTTTTTTTCTTTCCAAGTCTGACATATAGCATGATGTTATGAATTCTGGCCTGTGACAGCTTGAGGACTATGTTTATTTGTTTAGACAAAAATCTCTTTCCTTCCAAGTCTATTTTAAATGCCATGGAAACGTTCTCTTAGTCCTGAGGTTTTGTTTGCCGTTGTTAGTTATTAAAAACCTATGCTCGAGGTCAGCAGTGACTCAACCATCCTTTGCAGGAGGCATCCTCCACAGTCCAGGGATGGCTTCGGGAAGTCACGAGGGGATGATGGAGAGAAGAGGAGGATCCAGGTACAGGAAATTTTTCTAGATGACTTAAAAGGTTTCTTTGTCTTTGAAATGTGTACAACCAGAAGTAACCACGAGGCAGGAGCTGAAAGCTGAAACTGTGCTACGCTAAAGCCTGGCCCAGTCCAACGTCAGGGGACAACCTGTGGTGAGTTTTGTTTCTTCCCCTGTTCTCAACGGTTGGGAATGTGCCATGATTTAAAACCACTATAGCATTAACTGCCCCATTACACAAAGCAGAAAGCTGAGTGACTGACCTCATCACTCAGAACAAGTGTTTTAATGCTGGCCAAAGTTCAAATCAATCAAAAGGTCGAACTTGTTTAAGGCAGTGAGTGATAAGAGAAGGGATGGCTCAGGAAGCTCGTTTCCAGCCGTTGGAATAGAGCCAGCCTGGCTGCAGGAAAAACTCCCGATAGCAGAAACCCTGGAAAACTGTGACAGCTCAGAAACTGAGGGCTGAGCCTCCCCTTGCTGGAGTCAGTGGCTGCAGGGAGTTCCCACCAAATTCGATACAAGAAAACTGGACCCTGGTGAACAGGACTTCGGGTAATTCTCCTGGCAAGGCCTGGTGAGAAGTCAAGTTGTACTTCCCTTAAATTCGGTGAGGTTTTTAGTCAGATGGTGGAACAGACTGTTAGAGGAAAATGAGTTTTCCTAGCAGAAAGATTTGTCCCTGTGAAGAAAGGAAGACCCGAGGTTGCATTTGTTATTAAGTGTGCTGACAACATAGCAGACCTCTGGTGGCATCTCCATCAGCATGGGCATGGTGGTTAAAGAGAGATAGGCAAAACTTCTGATCATTAAGAGAAATATGAGGGAAGCTGAATCAGTCTGACAAAAGAGGACAGTCTATCTCCTTTGGGAGGAATGGAAGGGAAGAGAAAAATCATACCTTGCCCCGTTGAGACTGGAACAGACATTTTTCCCGGACTATCAAAGGCAGAGTTTTTCCCTCCCAGTGTTTTCCTCTGTTCAGGGGAGAACATGGACTTCATGGAAAACTTACCTTCTGGTTCTGTGTGGGGCTGCTCAGCACCTCCAGCACCTCTTTGGAAAACTCTTTCCACACTGGCTGCTTTCCCGAGGATCTAATGGCTTTATTTAAAACAAACCAAAAAAAAAAAAAAAAAAAAAAAAAAAAGAAAGAAAGAGAAATGGTAGTGAGGACTTGTTAGAGTATGTTCCTGCCATTTGAATGATGATGGGGGACATTACTGGGGAGCTAGAAAACCCATTAACCTCCATGGCACATGGCCATGCTTTCATAAGCTTGCAAGGGATGGATTTTTTAGATATACTTCTTTTTTTTTTTTTTTGTCAAAGAAAGCATTCTCCAAGGACAACCACTGAAAAAATCCCTGGCCTTTTTGGCAGAATTCCCTGTTACTTACATAGCCAGGATTTTCTGTGCTCCCGCTCTTGTGTCACGTTCTCAACACACCCAGGACCAAATGAAGATCTTTTGGCTCAGGGCTGAATCTGGCCCTTTTTCTGGTATGGAAAAGATGTAAAGAGTCCTATGGGTGGATGAAGAAAGGTGGCACTTGGGATGAGGAAAGGTGGCCCAGGCTGCTGGCCTGGCGTTAAGAGGAAGGATGGGTTGAGGACCAAGCCACAGGACCACCATTGCTTGTTAGATACAATGGGAAATGGTGGAAGGTCCACCAGACTAGGAGGGAGGCTACAGCAGCTGTGCTGGTGGGTGGACAGAACTCGTTGGCGTTATTGCACGTTACCCTTGTCTAACTGAAAGAGAACAGTAACTAAAAGCAATGTGGCTGCCTCTGAGCTCCGTCCTGCAGAAGCACTAGCACGGTGCAGGCAAACAGGTATTTTGTGACATTCTGGGCCTCTTTCTGTCAATGGTGGTCTTCTCAGCAGGGAGCAATACCGTGCCCCCAGGTTTGCCAAGCTGGTGGCCACTGCACAGTGGCTGCACCCCAAAAGTATTGCTATGGTGGTAAGAAATCCAGGATTTCCCTTGGAAGGCAGGAGGCATCGCGGACCTGGGACTTGGGTGAAGACCAGGCAGAGGTTCCCTGAGGTCCAGTTCCAGCCTGCCCAGCCCAGGAGGGTGTCTGCACGTCCCGTCCCTCCAGCCTGAGGTTAGGCCTGCTTTGCTTTTTGCTCACCCTCAACTTCACTGTTGGCAAAACCAATACTAGCAGCAACGCTGCAACAGAGAATGGGGTTTTTTCGGAGCTCTGATTCATGAAACCAGATGTGCCTGTGCTTTTATCAAGCTCATTTGAATGTTTGCAATGGACTTCTAGCTTTTCAAAATCATCAGTTACCAGATGTCTTTTAAATTGTCTATCTTGCAAAATCATCAGTTACCAGATGTCTTTTAAATTGTAAACCCCTGTAGCCAGAGGTTAAAACTGTGTCAAAACAGTCGCTGATAAGAATTTGTGTTACACTTAAAATACACTATGATTTCCTCCAGCTCTTTCCCCTGAAAAGTTCGCTCAGGGAAATTTTATGTCTCGCAAAAGATTTGCCACCTGTCCATTACTATAGTTTCGGTCCCAGATTTACTGATAAATGCTTTTAATAATTAACAGCTGCAGGGGCTCCATACCTCTGTCTGACACAGATCTCATCTCTCTGACAGTAGAAAAAAAAAGCCTATTGTAACTGGAAGAGTCCTGCGGGCTGTGTGCTGCTGGCAGGTACCCGCGCTTGTACGCTCTGGGTCCAAATGCAGATCTTCCCCTGGGGCTGAAGCTCTTCATAAGCAGAATTTTGTCCTGGGCCCAGTTTTGAGCTCGAGGTAGCCAGAGGAGCAGGGATACTTGCCAGGTTCCGAAGGTAAAGGAGGCTTTGGGGCTGAATGGGGCTGGGAAGGAGCTGTGCAAGCGGAAAGGATGAGCAGGTTGGGCTGTGACTTTCCTTCTTAACCCCGTCCTCCAGGGTCTCATCCAGCCTCTGTGCTGGCTGCCAAAAGCTCATACTGAGTAGCTATTTTGGGATAGATCAACACCAAGAATTACTTTAGAGATGTTTGGAGAGAGACTTAATAAAATCAACTAATAAGGTTTGACGTGCTGAAGATTAGAAAGAGCCTTTCCAAACATCTGCCCTGACCTCGGAGGTGGGAGGCTCAACGGAGATGTGTGTGTCCCGGGGCTGGGATGTCCTCTCCTGGGATGGCCGATGGGACATGGCCCACCACTGCGAGCTGCACAGGCAGCTCACCTCTTTGCAAAGCCATCTCTGAACTCCACGGGCAAACCAGCAGGATGACATTGCACCGGCTGGTGGCCTGAAAAGAAAAAATAAAAACAAAGCAGGAGGGAAAAGGCAGCTTTACGCTGTTGTGTCGAGGGGCTGGGAGCAGCCAAGCTCTCTGTGCAGCGGGCGGCTGGGGGTGCTGACTTCAGCAGTTGTCCCCGTGTAAATCATCCTGTCCCCGGACCAGAGGGCTCACGTGGTCGGTGCTGGGGGAGCGGGGGGTCCCTGCCGACGGCCGGGCGAGCTCCGCTGAAACAGCAGAGCCACCGCGCCGCCCTCGCCCCTTGTTACGGGCACAACGGCGAATCGCTCCGGGCTCTCTGCTTCTGGTTCTGTTTTGATGATTTTTATTTTTTTTTCCCTTTTTTGTCAAAGGACCAGCCCAGAATAGAATCACGAGATCAGTGCTTATTACTTTCCAAATAATCTATACGCTGTTTTTAGTGCTGACGCTGGGTATGAAAGGCCGTGTCACCGCTGCGCTCATGTTTCCGTGTGACACTGCAGCTCACTTGTTTTTTCCCATTTCATAACTAATAAGTGAAATGAGTTTGACAGCCTTGGTTTCAGCTTTAGCTCGTTGGTTCCCATGTCACAGATAGACTCGGTTAGCAGCAAATTCTTGTCAGGAGAAGAGAATTACAGTTCAGGCTTGAAATGTGCTAGCGTCCAGTGCAAAGTTTTAAATTCTTGACCAAAGTTAGATAAAGCTGGCTGAAAGTGTGACGTTTGAAGTACACTATCTATTTATCTTTTCCTTCTGACCAAAAATACCTAGAGTGGAAGTATGTGCCTTATTTGCATCCAAGCAGAGAACAGTTGAGCTCCTCTAAAGCAGGGAGTAAACACAGCATTTTAAATATTAGGGTTTTTTTAAAAAATCTGTGCAACTCTTCCTATATATATATATATATATATGTGTATATTACTTATATTAAAAAAAAGAAAAATTGTACATATATATACATACATCTTTAAAGAATGGTTGATTTTCAAGGTGTCGGAAGGCTTATTTAACTGGTAATAAGAAAAAAATGCTAGCTCTCCCACAGTAGTCGTTAATAGCTCCGAGTTGCAGCCTGAGTACAGATGGAGCTTTGATATTATCACAGTTTTGCAGTGACTAAGTGCTGTATATCCTGCTGCTAATCCTGTGGTGGAAATCAGCTCCTCTGAGCACCTGGTGCCAAGACGTAACTATTTGCCTGAACCTGACACAAGTGATTTCAGCTGCGGCATCTGCAGCCTCCTGGACTGGATTTTGGGCACATCCCAGCTTGGTTAAGCCAATGCCAGGCGCTTTCTCTGACTTGTGCTGTGTGCCGAGATCCTCCTGCCTCCTCCTGTACAACAGCCCCTCCATTCTGGGCTGCCCTCCTGGGTCGCTCTCAGCTCAGCTATTTATTCAAGCTCCGTTTTTCTATGCTCGTCGGGGACCGCTCCTCCCCTCCGGGCGCCCAGAAAGAGGATTTGTTTTTAGACAATGTTTTTAGTTATAGTTTCCAGCAGGATGAGCTATCTCGCATCGCAGCTTGGGCGAGGGAGGAACAGCATGTGAAATCCAGCCGCTTCCAGGGTCAAATGAGGAGCGAGTGGCTGCGGAGCTGGTAGCCCCGGGCTCTCCGGCTGCAGCCCTGGGCTTCGCCAGGGCGATGCTGAGCCTCCCCAGCCGGCCGTGGCCAGGCAGGGAGCGTGGGCGCTGTGAAAAAGGAAGTCAGATGTAGAGTCCCGATGGTTTTGGCCACTTTGCTGACTTTCTGCAAGCAGGTCGTGTTCTTTAAGAGTTTTTTAGGAGCTGAGTGGAAGACTTTAGGGGTTTTTAGAGGGGCTTTTTTTGGTAACAGTTTGCTAAATTTATGGTTTAAATCTGAAGGGACCCTTAGCCTGACCTCTGATATATAACATAGAGTATTGAATTTCATGCACTTAACTCCCACAGTCTGTCCAAGAACTGGCTGACCACAGTGCTTTCCTAAGGGTAAGAAGAAAAAAAAAAAAAAAAGCTCTTAAATGCAGTCATTTCAGCATGGTAGAAATGTTTTTTATTCCTAATAACATGCTGAGAGCTAGGAGTCATGTGGATTTTCAAGAAAGCTCTCGGACAAAGATCTGCTGACCGAGGGTCTCCCTGCCTCTCCCTTGACCCCATCATCCTCCCCAGGTTGCGCTCTACCTCCTGCTGTCTCCTCTCCTGGGCGTGCTGGAGGTTAGAGAGACGCAAAATAAGCTCCAGGGGCAGAGGGGGAAGAGGTATCCATTTTGGGAATAACGAAGGGGCAGGCTGAAAGCATAGAATCATAGAATGGTTTGGGTTGGAAGGGACCTTAAAGATCATCCAGTTCCAACCCCCTGCCCTGGGCAGGGACACCTCCCACCAGACCAGTTTGCTCCAAGCCCCATCCAGCCTGGCCTTGAACCCCTCCAGGGATGGGGCAGCCACAATCTCCCTGAGCAACCTGTTCCAGGGCCACATCAGCCTTACAAAACAGGGATCATTTAACCCAGCTCAGCAGCAACGGGGTTAATCTGACCTTGCCCTACATTTGGGTGGGAAATTGTCAACTCAAAACAAGTATTTCTTATTCCACGCAGGTGTTTGCAGCGATGTATGAACCATCACCGCTGTTCCTTT
>CANTUZ010000013.1:6231099-6281165 GCA_947846985.1 Fratercula arctica | reverse complement strand
TAGACAGTGGAAAGCTCTTGAATTATTTTAAGCAGAGGACACAAGTTCTTTCCCTCCCCCTATCATCTTGGATCCTTGTAAAAACAAAACAAAACAGAAACCTCTGCGTGAACCATCTGACAATGATCAGCACTCGACTTTCCTGGCAAGAGCAGGGTGGCCAGGCGTACACAGGCGCATGGAAATAGAACAATTAAGAAAAAAAGAGACTGTGTTGGAAGCAGCCAGGCTTTATTTTGTCTCGATGAGAGCATGCACTAGTCATCCTCCAGCTTATCTCCGTGATTGTGCAGGGGACAGGGGTGCTGCAGGGCTGTCCCTGGGTGACCGGCAGAGATGCTGCCCCGCTGCCTACCTGGGGGTGGGAGCAGGCTGGGGCTCAGCCCAGGCTCTCCAGGCGAGGAGGGGAGCAGGGGGGGCTATTTTGGATGCACGAAGCACTTGCAGGCCAATAGTTCAAGCTGGCAGCCTGGCTCATGCAGAAAAGCCACCCGTGCATGGCGGCGAGCTTCCTGCGCCGGGCTCTCCCGGCCGCCTGCTCCCACCCGGGGCACCGGCCGCGGCTTTGCATCAGCAGATGTGCATTTCACGCTGCTAAGAAAATCCCGTCAGTATTTACATAGCGTCGAGGGGACAAAGCGGAGCCTTTCCCATGTGGGCTGCGGGATGCTGTTCCCGTGGGGAGAGCGGCTGATGCCGTGCCGTGTGCTCCCGGAGCAGTGGCTGTGCCAGGGAGCAGCACTGCCCATACTCTGCTCACCAGGAGCCACAGCAAAATCCTGGTTTTGAGACAGATTGCACCTCTCCAGAGTAGTTTTTCCCCTGAGCCAAGTCCTCCCCTGGCTTCAGCATCCCTGTGCCCCCACACCATGTGAAAGCCAGGTGGGCAGCTGAGCTCTGATGTGTTCAAAGGGCTGGTTAAACTGGGGGTAAATCTGCTTTTAAAAAAGGGCTTCAGATGGGCCATTGCTTTTGCTGGCACTTGGGCAGCCGCTGGCTGCTCCCCAGCTGGGGCAGCTGCGTGGGGGACACAGAGGGACATGAGACAGACCTGTATTTTGGGGATACCAGCACAGCAGAAGGTGCCGGGATGATGCAAAGCTTAATTAACATGAGCCTTTCAGGGCCCATGACTGGTCATGTCGGTCCCACCTGGGAAGCAGGAGAAATCCCTCTCCCCACAGTGATGTCTGCCTGCCTCCTCCCCTGCCTGGGGCTGTGGGGGGCGAGGAGGGGTTTTGGTTTCCTCACAGACCCGTTCACCCTCCCAAAGAGTCCGGCTGGTTCTGCAGCCATGCAGCCATGGCCAGATGTGGGTGTAGCAAAAGAGCCCCATCCCGGGGGGCTGCCGGGCACGACCCAGCCACTGACCGGGGAAGCTTGCTTTTTCTGTGTGGAGCATGTCACACAGGGTCGCTTCCGATGATTCCTGCATGGCCTCGTGCCCCTGTCCCAAACACTCCTGCCGCTGGCTTTGCAGTTGCCCGGAGACACCCATGTCTTTGCTGCTGCTGCTGAGGGAGGCTGGGGAAAACCCTCCACAAACCTCAACACTCCCCAAAACGCCCAGGCAGCCTGGCAGAGTTAAGTTCAAGCCGGTGCGGGCTCTGCCAGCTCCCCAGCCCACCGCCAGCTTGCATCCCAGCATCCCGGTGGAGCACGTGGCATCCCTGCAAGCTCCCGGCTGGCTTCATCCCTGGCTTGGCTCAACTCTGTCCAGCACGCAGGGGAACCGGAGGCACTTGGCTGTCCCGTGTGGCAGCAGCTGCCACGTGTGCCGTGTGTGGCAGGGGGTGAACTGCCGTGCTGGCGGTTCCCAGTCACACCCATCACCCTGCCTTGCTGCCACCACCTCGTCTAGAGGGATCCCCGGGGGCATGGGAGAGGAGGGAGATCTGGGCAAAGCCCCCCACCATCATCTGCACCATGGGGTGAGAGCAAAAAGGCTCATTCCAGGCCCATGAGCTAACTGGAGTGAGCTCAGCTGCTTTTACCGGTCATATCATGAATAAAAGAATTAATATAATGAATAACAGAATAAGCATGATGTGCCACGACAGCCCATCCTTGGAGCCGAACTGTGACCGGCTGAGGCTGAAGGTGACAGTGGGACACGCTTCATTTCGTTAGTGCCATGTCTGCGCTGCAAATTGTCCATGGCAATTCGTCACTCCTTAAAAGTGGTTGCTCTCATGGGCATTTTTGAAATTGTTAGAAAAAAAAAAAATCTGTGTGGGCACTACAATGTTTGTTTTCTCCAATGACTATTTTTAATCTTGTTTTCCATTTAAAAAAAAAAAAAAAAGAAAGAAAGAACAAGATAGATATGAATTGAAACCGTGCCTTTAAATACGGCACGCTAATCGCTGCACAAAACTAAACACAAAATTAGGGAGAGTTGGAGGATGCGCCTAAAAGCTGTGAAAGGCTGAAGCCTTTTATGACACTGGCTTGGCAGCTCTGTGAGAGCCCAGGGCCAGGGCACCGGCAGCTGGCACCGGAGGGGTTAAAGAAGTGGGATCACCCTTTGAGGAGGGAGCTGGAGCTGGAGCTGGAGCTGGCCTTTCCAGGAGGAGATGCTGGCATCAGCTCCCTCAGTGTCTTCCCCATGGCAGCCAGCCTCAGAGCGCTGCCGGTGTGCCCCGGCGAGGCACGACGCAGCCCCCAGTGTCCCCGGGCACAGAGGGTGGCGAAGGCAGGGAGGGGGATGTTTAGTTTTTATGCCCCGTTGGTTTCCAGCGTTAGAGAGGAGCCGTGCAGGGAGCTGTGCCCTCCCCCAGCTCCCCGGCTCGGCGCCTGGGCTCTCCGCTTTTGTTCCCTTGCCGGGGACTTGGCCAAGCGGCATTTGGCCCGAGCCAAAGGAGTGATGGCCAAGAGCAGCAAGCCAGGGACGGGGGCCCTGCTGCGGGAGCGGGGGCACCCCAAAAGCAGTGGCAGCGTTGCGCTCGGTGCCATGTCACCCAGAGAGCACGATGCACGGGGACACGAGCAGCTCTGCACATGTCCTGCTTTGGTTTTTAGGAACCAAGCCTTCCCCTGGGGAATGTTCATGCCTGAAGCCGGGGAGGGAAAATGGGGGATGGAGGCATGTGGGAAGAGCAGTGGCACGGACCCTGGCGAATGTCACACTGAGCTATTTTAAGATTTATTTTTTTTTATCTTGCTGCCCTCTGACAAAAATGCGCTTTGGAGCAGGGCTTATCATGTGCAGTTTGGCACATATCGGGGGGGGCTGGTGAGGGGGCGACTGATTTTTCCCTGGTGAGCTGGGGGCGGGCAATGGGGAGCAGGGCAACCGGCGGTGTGGCAGTGGTGGGTGCTGCTGGTGATGCGGTGTGGTGGCGGTGGGTGCTGCTGGTAGTGCGGCAGCAGTGGGTGCTGCTGGTGATGCGGTGCGGTGGCGGTGGGTGCTGCTGGTGATGCGGTGTGGTGGCGGTGGGTGCTGCTGGTGATGCAGCAGCGGTGGGTGCTGCTGGTGATGCGGTGCAGCAGCGGTGGGTGCTGCTGGTGATGCAGTACAGCAGCGGTGGGTGCTGCTGGTGGTGCGGCAGCTGTGGGTGCTGCTGGTGATGCGGTGCGGTGGCGGTGGGTGCTGCCGGCGCAGCCATGAGCACGTGCCGCAGGAGATGGACATGACCGGGCACAGGCCTGACCCAGCCAGCCTGTCTGGCAGCGCTCCAAGGGGGCAGATATAATAAAAAAACCACCACAGGTATCTGAGCCAAAATCCCAGCCCAGGTCTGAATCAGGGGAGTGCCAGGCTTCGCTGGGCTCCCGGCTCCCCAGCATCACACAGCCCACAGGGCAGCCAAGGACAGACGTTGGCTGGGACCTTTCCTGCCTCCAGTTTCTAAACTTTGGATGGTCCTAAACAGGGAGATTTATCAGATGAAAGCTGCTGCCTACTGTAGTCACTTTTCCCCATGGTTATGCCCCAGGGAGCACAGGGCATCGAGTGCAGAGGCCAGACGAGCGGGCCAGCAGGCCTGCCCTGTGGTTGCCACCACCCTCAGCTCCCACTGGCTCCCGGGGAAGGGTGAGGAGGTGCCAGGTTGTGGGGAGATGCTGCAGGGACACTGGGGGACCCCCTCCCGAGGTGAGGGAAACTCTGCAAACATTCAACCTGGCAGCACCCCCACCCCGGGGGCGCGAGCCCGGGGTTCTGTGAATTATCACCCTCGGCCTCGCCGCTGCTGGGGCTGGAGATTAGGGAGCTGCTCCTTATCAGCCGCCAGCCCCGCGCCCGTGGGGCTCCTCTTTCGCTCTTACTCACTGGAGAAATGAGTAAGCCCATTGTAACCGTCGCGCTGTGACGCTCTCGGGCAGCAGGCTCGGGCTGCGCTTGGTTGGGTCAGGGTGGGGTGGTTTGTTTTTTTTTTTTTAAAGCACTTCAGCACAGAAACCTGTAGCAACCAGGACGCGTGGCAGACACCCGCGGGAGCCAGGGCTGTGCAAACGACGTGCTGGAGCTCAGCGCCGTGCACCTACAGAGCCCACCGTGCCTGGTGGGGATGGGAAGAGGAAACACCGTGTGGTTTTTTGTGTGTGCAAGAAGGGGAGAGGGAAATCCAGGGTCCCCACCGTGCCGACAATCTGGCAGTGCCTCCCTTGCACAGAGACCCCCATACCTGCCCCCAAACCCCCTGCCTTCTCCTGTGTGCGTGCACGCATGCATGCATCCATCCATCCATCCATCCGTCTGTCCCAGCAGGTCTCAGCCCCTCCAGCCTCCTCCCATGCCGCACCGGGATGCTCTGCACAGCGGCCATTTCTGGCAGCTTAGATGGTGGCTACAAGAAAATATTCAGGCATTCTTCAGCTTTACTGGGCACATGACCCAGACAGTGCCAATGGTACAAACATTTGGATTCAATTTATTATTTTCTCTGCAGGCTGTGTCTCGGCTGGGCGGCTGCAGAGCGGCTCTGGGGCTGGGACTGGTCCCCTACCTGCCGGGAGAGGGGCCGGGGTAGGCGGCTGGCAGTGCCCGGCCAGGGCAGCCTGGCAGCATTTACCCAATCTGGTGGGATATTTATATTATTTTTTTTCCATTCAAGCCGGTGCAGAGCTGCTGGCAGGACTGAAGCTTTCGCCCAGATTGCAGATGCCCAAAATATCTGTATTCTGGACCCAGCAGACTGAGGCTGAAGAACTGCTCATGGTTGGCTGATTGAAGACAGCAGTCGGGAATACAGACAGACACACCTCCATGGGCAAAGTGCCTGAATGTGATATGGCAGCAGTGGCAAGAGGCTGGGGGACACCACCGGCTGCTGCTCAGCCCAGGGCTCCCCCCAGCAGGAGCCAAGGATGACCCCGGACCGTGCGTGCTCATCTCCCGGGCACGGTTCTTGTTCTAGCACGTTATTTTTTACTATTTTTTTTCCAGCCTGCTGAAATGTGGGCACAGCCCAGGGCATGATTTTGACCTGGACCAGCTCATGCTCATCCCAGCGATGCTGGGGCACAGCTCTAGGGCTGGATCCTGCCCGGCCCCACGGCAATCCCACCCCACCGGGTGCATCCGTGCCGGCGATGGCTGCATCTGACTGAGACAGAGATGGCATTTCCAGCCCTAAGTAAAAAACCAGCTCTGGGGTGGGCTCAGCAAACAGGGACCCTGCGAAGGGACAAAGCCACAGCACACAGTGGGTGGGAGCTGGGCAGCGAGAGCTGCGTCACGGACTGAAATGCCTCAGCACCCGAAAACCGGTCCTACCGCCATTAAAACAGTTATATTATATTGCTGCTATGTTAGGCTCCTCATTTTAAATGAACACCTAACCTAAACTACATCTGGCATCTTCAGCAGTCAAGATTTCTGAAATAAAAGTTAAAACATAAGTTGAAATAAGGCATTTGTATGGAGTCTTTCACACACACATATGAATACACACAGACATTGATAGAAAATAGGTGTTTGTTCATACATACATGTTCATACATAAATGTTTCTACTCAGATTTATGTATTATATATAGTCATATATGTTATAAATTTATAGTTTATAGATGGATTTATAAAAATACATATTTCTATATTTAGATCATAAATATAGAAATATATATTTTTATAAATCTATAATCTATCTATACTTAGATAATATAGAAATATAGTATAAATATTTTTACATATAAAATTCACTGGAAACGGGAAACCAGTTTAGTTTTTCTCTTCCGAAAATGGCATGAAACAATGAGTAGCGCGCACTGTTGGAAAGGGATCGGATGTGGGTTTTGGAGGACTTCTTTCTTCCCCTGAGGGTTCATTCTACCATGTTCATGTCTAAACCCTGCTAATTTTAAAGCCGGCTCACAGAAGACTCATGGTAGGATTTATTTATTTCATTTCACTTTCATTTCGCAAAGCTTTGCTTCACGTGCCAGCATGTCAGCAGCTCACGGAAGCACACCCAGCTGGCGCTGCCGCGGAAGGCGAGCGGCTGGGGGAGCCGTGTGGGCACGGTGACACACACACACGCGCGCACACACACACACACACACACGGTGTTTATCTAGAGGCAGAGATTAAACGGGAGCCACTCAAGCGTCCTTAGGCTGATTTTTAAAAGATCTTTGGAGTGTTAAACATGTAATGAGATGCTTAGTGCTATTTTCAAACCAAGACATGGCCCTGGCTGACTTACAAAAGGCCACGCTCTCCGGCTTCACGTGGGTAAGTGCTTTTAAAAAAAATCGGCTCCTGGAACTTCGGGGCTCATCAATTCAATAGGACGCAATGATCAGGCTGCCTGAGCCGCTGCCGAAAGTGGGAGCTGAGCTCATCTCACACATCACTTCTTTAGATTATTTCACCTTGCGCTTCTTTAGCTCATTTCTATTTAAAGCCGAGTATGGCGGCTCTTGAAAGAAGATGCAAAACATCCTTAAATGAGGGGCCACTAATAACAGCGGTGCCCAGGTGCAATTTTTAATATTGCTTGTCTCTCCTCCCTGCTGTTCCGTGCTAGTTTGGTGGACGGGGTGTGTGATGGGGGTGCAGCCCCCCCCGTTGCTGCCCGATACTGGGCAGGGGGCTCCAGGAGCCAGCTCCCTGCATGGGGGGACAATGTGGGCTATAACAGGGATAACGGGGCACCATCGCTCCTCCGGTAAATGTGCAGCTCATGGCATGCGACTGTAGCAAGCCCAAGGGTTCCTGCTCAAAGGCGCCTGTGGGGGAGAAGGAAAAAAAATACTTACTTTGTGTATATGCATATGTATTTTTATATATAACTGACATATGTGTGTTTAAACATAGCAGTATGTAATTATATATGTTTAAATATATGTATATACAAATAAATATACTCTTACACGTGTGTTGAGGGCTCTCTAGAGGCAGGCATGAGCCCTGTGCTGATGGGCAGCACTGCCCGGAGTCCCCTTGCAGGCAAACACCGTGCCATGGTGGCACTGCCCACGTCCCATCCCGGCCCCAGGCCTGTGGCTGAGGCCAAGCACAGCTTGTACCCACCACGGTCCGGTTCACTGGGGCTGGGCTGGGCCTTTTGTGCCCAGTTTCACCCTAAAATATCACAGCACTTTCAAACCAACAGTGTCTGACCTTTCCACCTCTGATGTCTCCATCTCTGAACTTTCCATCACCAACTTCTCCATCGCTAACTGCTCCATCATCACCATCAGCCTCCCGAGCGCAGGCACACAGCTAATAAAGCTGAGCTTTTAATTGCCCTCATCACAGAATGGTAGGGTTGGAAGGGGCCTCTGGAGATCATCTAGTTCAACCCCCAACTCCTGCACAGCGTGGCCTTATAGCTGAGCCATCGTCCCTCTCGCTGGGCCTCGTCACACCGCTGTGTTTCCAGGTTTGTGACGCTGGTGTCAGCAAAAGGATAAACCTGACATATTTGGCTTTGGTTTTTAGGTAACAAATCACCCCCAGGTAACACATTCCCAGTTGCATGGTCCCACAGGCTGGGTCTGACATGGTGAGGCAGCTCTGCTGGGGCGGGGGGTGGGGTGGGGGGGGGGTGGGATTTACAAACCCTCTACTTTTATCTCATGCAAGGTCCCACTTTTTTGATTACTTATGTAGCTAAAACTATGCAAAAATTAGTGGCCGGGGTGGGGGGGGGGGGGGAATCCATAAATCCCATTGCTAAAGACATCGATAAGGACAGAGGGGACTGCTGGCCCAGGGTGCTGAGACCCCTGGGGCTGGAGAAGGTCACGAGAAGGCCCGATGTCACTAGCACCCAAGGGAGATTTACTTAGTGCCCTCCCCCCCTTCTATAAGTTTGGGAAGTTTTCCGCAGCCCTCCAGGCGAGCGGTGCCGGCGCGGGCGCAGCAGTATCAGCAGCCGCGGGTCTATCGGGCTGAGCAGAAGCTTTTCCAGGAACTATCTAGTGAAACACATGACCGTGCCCCCGGCCGAAGGGCGATACGTGACAGGCATTCACCAGGCTCCCGGCGAGTCAGTTGACTTTGTTATTCAAACTATTTTAGTGATGGTTTTTAATCCCAGGCTTAAGTTTTTTCTTTTTTCCTTCCCCCCCCCCCTTTTTTTTTTTTTCTCTCTGAACAAGGGAATCTCTACGCTGGCAGGATTCAGAGAGGCACAAAGGAGGGAAAAACAAGTTTCAGCCAGAAGAGAAAAGAAAAAAAAAAAAAAAAGAAAAAAGGGATGCTGTTAGCATTCCCTGTATGCGAGGGGGTAAAAGCATTTTGCTGTGAACTTTATTTTAAAGGGTAAGTGCCAACAGCAGCCCAGTTACTATGCAAATAAATCCTGTGCTCGGCCTTTCCCTCTCAGCCGTAAAGTTTTGGCGCTGGGACTCGCGAGCTGCGGGAGCCAGGCTGTGGGGGCTGGCAGCGTCCCCAGTGCCCCCAGCCCTCCCTCCCGGGGACGGCCACCGGCTGGGGGTGCCACCGCAGAGCCCCGGACCTCCATGGCAGCCCCCGGGGCTCCCCAAGTGTCTCGGCCAGATAACGTGGGGGCGAGCGCTGCAGAGACGTGGGCTCAGTGCCCCCGCTGCCCCTTATCACGAGTGGGTGTGGGCAGCCGCTGGCAGCAGAGCCCTCGGCTGTGCCCCCGTAATGGGGGACACCCCGGGGCAAGGCAGTGGCTGGAAAGGGCAGCAATCCCACCCCAGCCATCCCCTTCCCGTGGTGGGCAGCTGGGGAGGGCCTGGCACCAGCCATGAAGCTCCGTCGGCAGCCAGGGCACAGGGCTGGCTCTCCGGTGCTGCTGCAGGCTTGGGGGGGGGCGGGGAAGGCAATGCCGCTTCCACTGGGCTCGTCCGGGCCATGGCCGAGCCCCCGGCATTGGTATTTGTGGTGATGGTTCCCCATGAGCACAGAGGGGCTGTACATGCCCCAGCCCACACAAGGCGAAGCTCGCCCTGACAGCCCCGCTGTGATGGTTTCCTATGAAAAAGATTTGAATTTGTGATGCAAATGACTGGGCATGCGGGCACAGCTGCTGGGAGAGGGCCTGGACCAGGTGATGTGCCCAGGGCAAGGTCCAGACCCCACGGCAGTTCCCACCCCCAGAGCCTGTGCCATGCAGGGGGCTGCCCTGCCGAAACCATCCAGCCCTCACCGCTCCTCCCTGTGTGCCTGTGGCTGCACGGCGCCACACCGGAGCTCTTGGAATGGCACCGTGACTCCCCAACCCCTGCCCACCCCGGGCTCCCGTCTGCCCGGAGCAGAGCTGAGCTGCCCGCAGCGAGCTCGCTTCGTCCCACGACAACATAAGGCACAGGGTGCAGGTCAAAGAGGATGCTCCGTCAAGCAATGCGTGCAAACAAAACAAAAATCTCATGCTTTTAAGCAACTGCAAGGCAATTTAAGCACTTGTCCTGTGCTACCCTGACCAGTCAGGAGGCACACAGCCACCGCCTCCCATCCACACACACTCCCCCCCTCTCCCCCCCAGCTGTATTCCACTCTCATCCCTCTCACACAGTGACCCATCGGGCTCTTCCCACTTTCCCAGGGCCAAGGAAGCGCTGGGCTCCTTGCCGGGCAGGCATAGGCTTCCCTCGCCACCTGCCATCGCACCCCCACTTCCACCCGGGCAGCTGGACAGCTTATTATTATTATTATTATCATTATTATCCTGCCCGGCCACGATTTCACAGTTGGGTTTTCGCAAACAGGAAGGCGGCAGGTTGGGCTGTTGTTTTGATGCGTTTGTTTCTCCAAAACGAGCCCAGGGCAAAGCTGCGCGGGATGCAGGAATGGCGTTCGGCAGTGGCAGGCCGGGTGCCGGCTGAAGGAGGCCGTTCAGCGCCGCCTGCCCCCTCGCTTCCCGGCAGCTTTGGCCACCTTTCAGGAAATTAGAGTCAGCTAAATGGAAAATCATCACTCTTTTAACTTTAAAATGCACCAGACACGGTTTGTTTGGTTTTTTTTCAATGACTAATTAATCTTCGGAGGCCTGGGTCTTACCATTGACCTGGGGAGACCCAGGCCCTCGGTGAAGACAAAAGCCAACGTTCAGCAGTGCGGGAGCCCTGCCTGGGGACAGGCCCCACAACGCTCCCGGCACCCTCGCCCGCCTCCCAAATCCTCCCCTCCCTCCTCCTCCTCGGAAAGACTGATGACAGGGAGAAAGAAGAATTGCTGAATAATCTCCAGCCCCGATAGTACTTCAAAGGCAGGTTTCCCGGCCCAGGCTGTGCTCCTTGCCAGGGCCGGGCTGGATGCGGCGCTCGGCTCTTACTCCTTTGGCAGCCCCACAGCCGTATCCAGAAACTAATTACTTAAAAAGGAAATAAATGTCACCCGCATGGTTGTAAGCAAAACCCTGGGCAGGACAAAGAGCCCCACCAGGATCTGCATTCTCACACAACATGAGCAAGGGAGGAATGAGCTGTTTCCATTCATTGAGATGGGCTGTTTACTCTGAGGCCTACTGATGGCATTAGACGTGCCCACTCCGTGCCTTTAAGTTCAGCAGTTGATCAGACGCAGTGCTGAACTGCCTCAGCTTCCATCCTGCTTCCCCAGGATGGCTTTAGGTGATGCTGTTCATCGTCACCTTCTGAACAGCAATATACACCAGTGCCAAAGATGCAGGGACTTCCTGGCACCGGCTCTGCTGTAACCTTTACAGAGATGAACTAGATAACTAGTACATCAAACAGAGTAATTTTATTTACTTTTAAAAGCTGATATTCACAGTTTTTAATGGTCAAAATCTGAGCACCAAATTTTTAAAGCAAGTTGCTGAAGGAAAAGTCCAATGTGGCCAAGTAATGCAAAGGAGGCCCAGGGGCGCGAGCACCAGCCGGAGCCTCACCACTGCCTGCCCGAACACTTAACTGGGACAGGGCTTTGGCAGACCACTCACTTTTGGATGGATTCAATTTAGGGAAAACACTTATTCTAATTAAATAGCAGAAAAAAAGCCATATCCTGAGGATTCTGGGGTAAGATCTGATCTCAGCTGTCCCAGTTTCCACTGGCGCACTTTACAGCCTCTGCTCCACACAGACTGGGTGTGAGCAAGCACCCAGTGCTGGGGACAAGCGCTGGGGACCACACAGCTCTGGCGTGACACTCCAGGAGCTCAAAACCCCCGAGATGCCAGGAGCTACAGGTGACTCAGGACACGCAGAGCGAGCAACGGCACGTGGGACACGCTGGGAGGGACGGCTGTGGCCACGCAACGCCCGTGCGACGCAGTGCCGGGTCCGGATGCCAGCAGGGGCTCCTGCAGGCTCTGCTGTACCCCAGGACACGTGTTCCCGCGGCTCCCACCCCCCTGCACGCTCACGGGCAAAGCCCCAGAGTAGCCAGATCCGGCCAGTTTGAAAGAACTCCTTACTAGACTCCAGCCGAGCAAACATGCTACCATACAGTATCGAATAATTTTAAAAGTTAAAATAGTTTATTGCTGTTCTTTGTAGAAATGCACTTAACTTACATCATCTGTTCTCTTCCTTTATTTGGCTGTTGGATTATAGGCATAAAAAGGTTACGTTTACCCATTTGTTCAGTGACATAACACCTTTTTTCTCTTTTACTCCACTCACGATATTCTCCTAAACTGCACTGGCCAACAGCCCCGAATCTCTTTTACATAAATACTGTAAATGTCTCCATAGGTTGCAGCATTGTAACAAAAGATCTACCAAAGTAGACAAAATGTTCGGTATTCTTGGTTGGTTTTTTGCATTTAAAAATATACCTAAATTTGAGATAATCTTAACAGAGTAACAATTACAATAAGAAAATAGTACAGTGCGTTGACTAAAGGAATATTCTGCTCTCCTTCAAGCCAATATTCCCTTTTGCATGTTGAAGTGATTCCGCAATTACTTAAGAACTTTTACCTACATACAATAATTTAGTAAAATGAGAATTAAACAAGGCAGATACTTACTACTATTCTTCCGTCTGCAATTCACAGCTCATGCGAATAAAATCGCAATAAATATTAAAAAATAGTTTTTCTTTTTCTTTTTTTTTCTGTAAGGCATCTCTGAGTATTACAAAGTTTTTGTACAACCAAAAAATAAGATTGCTTTTTTCCATGTTCTCCGAGTACCTCTGTACCTCAACAGTAATTAAGAGGACTGCAGGTCTGATGAGGAGGGGAGGGCTGACGGGGGGAGGGCCGGAAAGACGACCGACGGGTGACGGAAGCAGACCGCAATGTGTGCAAGAATCTGTAGTTTTCCCATGAAACATTTCAGTCACTTCTAGAACATCTTCAAGACAGTATCTGTCCAGATTGAAAAAAAAAAAAAAAAACCAACAACAAAAAAAAAACCAACTTACCAGAAGTCCATTTTCATGAGCACAGTCAGACTGCAAGGGTTTGGGTCCGCCCTTAACACTATAAATAGCTTAGGTATTGATATGCACCTATGTAAAGGGGATAAAGGGGAGGCGCGATTTTTTTTTTTGTTGGGTTGGGTTTTTTTTTCTTTTATTGGGATTTTTTTTTGTTGCTTCTGTTGTCCTAGTCGTATCCTTCCAAGTGTAAAAGATTGTCCTAGGTGGCGAAGGCGCGGGCAGGGCCCTCACTGCATGCGATCGGGCTGCAGCTGTTGGGGCTGGTACTGCACGAAAGCGGTGGCGGGCGCCGCGGGGTTGCTGGCGGTGATGGGCGGCTGGACGGCGCCCGTGTAGCCGTATCCCACGAAGCCGGCAGCAGGAGAGGCAGCGTAGGGGTACTGATCGTAGGCAGCTGTGGTATACTGGGAATAGGCTTGGCTGGCGGCGGTATAGTCGATGTAGGGAGACGTGATGGACTGCACGGGGGTAGGGATGACCACGCTGGGCTGGATGATGGCTTGGGGGTAAACATAGTGAGGCGTGAGTCTGTGGAGGCAAAGGGAGAGAGTCAGCGAGGGGCTGGGCTCCCTCCAGCCTGCATGTCCCCCACCTCCCCCCCCTAATTCATCTGCATCAGCCACAGAAACGGTGCTGCCCCCAGTGCTGCCCTCGAGACAGGGTGCTGCTCGGGGTGGAGGGAATGAACAGCAAAACGCTCCTAGAGCCCAAGGGTGGAAGCAGTGCAAGGTGAAGCATGGACTGCAAGAACAGATGCATACCATGGTCTCCATGTCTTGCATCTCCCACTATCCAGGCTGTTGGTCCCCAAAACAACCTCCCTGAATGGCTGCGACACAGGCCCTGCCCGACTGGCTCGCCGTATCTCCCTGACCCCCACGTGCCCTGCCTGTCCCTGCCAGCGCTGGCAGCCTCGCCGTGTCCTGTATCCTCCAGGTCCACGCTCCCACCACCACCCAAACCCTGGCAGAGGCTCCCGAGGACCCACATCCTCCCGGCACTGGGGACACCAGGTCCCTCCTCCACTCATCCCATCAGGGTAGCGTGCCACCAGGGAAGACCACTATCCCCAGGCTTAGCCTAGGCCCTTCCAGCTTGCGAGCTGTTACCAGTTACTACACATTTAAGCCAGTGTTTCCATAACACTGGATGTTTAGGACAATGCTACAGGGTGTTTGGTGTAAAACACAAGATATTAATTCTGGTTTTCTTCCTCCAAGTAACACTCCTCAGCAGCGACCGTGCCAGCAGCCCCCGGCCCAGCGGGGATGCTCGTGTGCCCACGAGCCCTGTGGCCAGCCGACCCCCCGGCATTGCCTCTGCCCTTGCAACGCAGATCCTAAAGCATTGCTTTTCACCAGCCCCTGCCCCGAGGTAGCCACGCTGCTGAGAGGAATTTAACAACACCACAGTCAATTAAAGTCCACAGACTTGAAAGATCCTGGAGATGATTAATGCAGGATTGCCCACTCATTTGCTAAAAACTGCTAATGAGGAACAAAGAAAAAAAAAACATCAAAAAGCTGCAAAATGAAAGGGCTGTATTTTCCAAAGGGCCCACAAGAAGTCAGGCCTCAAACAAGAGCAAAAACTGTGGAAACCTGAAGGTTTAGGTCCATCCATGCAAACTGCCACAGGCCAGACAAAAATGGGCACTTGCACATGGAACCACAGAGTGCAACCAGCATCTGCCCACCCAGCCCTCGGCAGCAGAGCTCCATCATGCACAGGCTTGACAATTTGGGGCTAGTTTAAGAAACTGGGGTGTGCAGACTGCCACCAGCCAACGGCACGTGACCTCTGGAAGATCAGAGGCACGTGCACCAAGAAGCACACGCTGTGGAGAAGGTCCCTTTTGTCCAGCTGTTGCTGAACCACGTAAGGCAACAGCACGAACCAAAAGGTACCCTCCAGAGAGCTCCTTCCACCCTACCCCCAAGCCCAACTCGTTTTGGCAAACAAAACAAAACAAAACAAAAAAAAACCCAAGGTAAAACTCCGCAAAGAGCTTGTGCAGATTCAAATATTTTGGGGATTTTTGTGTGGATGTGTGTGACAGCACATTTTCAAACACAACCACTTTTAAAAGCCTCCCACAGGCTGTTCACAAGCTGCAGGCTCGTACGTGCCTGAACTGCTCTCTAAGGCCGAGCTCAGCTGCTCGGGAAGAGGATATCTTGCCCGTTCATCTGATCTCTGGGTCGGATGCCCCAGCAGACTCACCACGCTGCGGGACCCGGTGCTCTGGTGCTTCATGGGGACCCGCAGCCAGAGACTGGAAACTTCTGCTGGATGGGTCACTGGCTGCCCTCGTTCCACCCAAGCGTCCATCCTAGGTCTCAGCTACCACATACTGGGGACCATCTGGGGCTGGGGGTCCCCCCATCCACCAGTTACGGGACTGTTCCCATTTGCTTCACAACCAGCACAGGATGGTTTAACCCGCTCTTCAGGCAGGAGAAAGGCTTCTCACAAACAAGTGCTCATCTGAACCAAGTTTTCTCTCATTTTCCCACTCACATATGCACTTTGGTTTTTCTTGAGGCAACTTGCATGATGAGAGAATGATTGTTCTCCTCCCCCCACACAGCAGCACTGCCTCCAAAAACAAGGCCACCCCCAGAGGAGCAGCACCAGGGAGGAGGATGGATGGTGGGGAGCAGCACCTCAGCCTTTGGCTGATTAAGTGCAAGACCACCTCCAGAGGCCAGAGCCACCCCCAGTGTAGTGCACAGAGAGGGACCTCAAAGCCCTTCAGTCCATAAACACACCATACCCAATATCACCCTGTGACTAACAAGAATGAGACGAGGCAGCAGAAATTCACAGAATCACTTTTGGTTTAGCTCTGACCTAAACTGAAGCCGCACGGCTGAATCGGAGCTAGAGCTTATGGACCAGCTTGGACCAAGGGCTGAACTCACGCACTCGCATCTTCTGAGGAGCTGGGCCTAGTCCCAACCCAGAAGTTCCTCGTCACTGGGGGTTTGTTTTGTTTCGTTTTAAATAATGCAGGGGTGTGATACTGCTCTCTTGGCCTGCCAGGGTCTGGGGACAGGCTGCGCAGACGCACCCCCAGGCACTGGCCCAGGCAACCCTTGGGGGCGAGAAGCACCCCCACACATGCCTCTTGCTCTGCCCACTCGTACATGGGCAGCTCGGACAAGAGCCTGCATCCCAGACTGGCAAGGGATGCTCTGGCTGCCTGTCGCTTCTCCCTGCATGTGTCCCACCACCAGGCTTCCTGCTACTTGAGGGCTTGATAAAGTTAAAACCACTCCACAAATGCAACAAAAAGGCAAATGCACAATCCTCACGCTCAGGACTCACTAAAAAAACACCCACCAGTGGGATCAGAGGCGGGGGGCGTGCATTTTTCCAGCACACAGGCATCCAGCCTGCACCTGCAGAATGACCAGGAGGACGGTCCAAGAGCCTCTGAGCAACTCAGAGCAACCCAGCCTGAGCACCACCCCCTCTGAGCAGCTCCACCGGTCACCCCGGTGTCCCCTGTCACCACCCAACTGCTCTCTGGAGCCAGCACACCCCATGGGGAGGACGTGGCCACATGCAGGGCCATCGGGGCAAGCGCACGCTCCCAACTCATCCCCGAGAAACTGCATGTCAGCTTTGCTTTCACGTACACAGCTCCTCCATCGCAGCTCCCACGGCGTGCTCCGGAGAGACAGCAAATCCATGACATCCTGCACTACTGTTTTGCTCAGCAAGGAAAAATTCCAGCTCTTCAATGCTACTTTGAATAAAAAGCACCATTAGCTAAGAAGACAATAAGTATTTCTGCACTCCGTTTCCAGAAATACATCCCAGCCCAACGCATACCACACACCATAGTTTACTGCACTAGAAAAATCACACTCAGCAACTCCAGAATCTGCTTCTATGTAAAAAGGAAGGTTCTTTTGGTCTGCAGGCTTTTAATAATTTAGCTAGAAATTTCAATCAAGACATTATGCAGTTTGGAAGTTTGAACTAGGCGGACAGATGGCAACTCATTGATCAAAACAAAACACACAACACAAGATAAGGTCACTGTGATGTCTTGCAGCTACAAAAAACCCCACACCACCAGTGCAGTATGATGAAGTTCTCTGTTGGCTACATTTAGCATCCACAGAAGGTCTTAAAATATTCCGCCCCCCCCTCAATATTTTTTTTCCCCAGGAAAAAAAGCAGCTCTTTTGGAGTTCTTTTTCTAGGAATCAGCAAACTCTAATCTGAATTTCTACAGAATGAGTCACATCTGTGTTTTAAGATGCCTTTCCCTTCCTCCCTGCAGCTTTCCTCTGTCCTCTGGGATAGGCCCTGACAGCCAGAAGAGAACTTCATCTCAGTCCACACAATGCAATCACAAAACATCAACTAAGTGATCAGCCATCGGCACCACACACCAAAGTCATCCCATGAACAGCAGACATGAGATGCTTATGGCATTACGATTAATCACAGGCAAAGTCCACAAAAACGCAACGAGCATGGTCAAACCTAAGTCTAGAGCTGGCGGTGGCCACAGGAGGGACTCGGGAGGACCGTCGCGGTGCAGGACTGCCACGCTAGCCCACGTTCCTAACTACGTGGCACGACGCCACGCTACCCTGGCAGCCAAAAATTGCAAGACACAGAACAAAAGAGATGGTTACAGAGCCATTGGCAGAGGAGATGCCGACTCGGCTTCTGCTTTTGCTGTGCAAAATGCGAAGGGCAGAACAAAAGCAGCCCGGTTTTGGTGCAGTCCTGGGTGGAAATATTCAAATGCATCAGGTGAGGCTTGCAACTGTCAGCGCCCTTGGCTCCCAGAAGGTGCTGCCTGCTGAAAGAGTGGACCTTTTAAAACCTGCCGTCACCCAGCTGTCCCCACCGCAGCGGCAGGGCTGCCGGGGGAGAGCTGCAGGGTGGGCAGCGGCAGCCCCAAGGGCAGCCTGGAGGAAGGGAGAAGTCAGAAGGCCACGCGTCCCACACCCCTTCCCAAACTGCAAGGAAGAGAAATGAGCTAACGAAGCCCTCTCCCTCGTCAGCAGCTCTATCTGGCAGAGCTCATCTCGGAGATACTTCAGACACTTGATTATTTTAGGTCAGGTTTACACCTAAAATGTGTTTTAGCTGCACCTTCTCAGCTCTCCTCCATCCTGCAGGACTTCCTACGCATGATCCATGAGCAGCTCCTGCAAGCTACGTGGGTCTGGGAGAGCAGCATGGCAGGATCTTCCAACCTCCTCCAGCTCTGCCAGCCACACCAGGAGCTGCTTTTGCTGCTTCTGGAGAGGTGGGAAACAACTGCAACCCTCTGCCAAGAGGGACACGGCATCACACAAACACTTGGGAAACAAGGAGGGGGTCAGGGCTCTTGGCAGCCTCACAGAGATCAGCACACAAATGCCACCGCTACGACCAGCTTTTTACTCCTTCAAGAATAAAAGAAACAGAGCCCTTTGTGTCTGCCAGTGAAGGCACAAATTCTGGCATTTGACCCCAGGAATTTGGCCTCCATTTCCACTAGAGTTGACCCATTAGCTGCTACAGGGACACCCACACTGTCACAACATGTGATGGCAGGCAGTGAAGGCTTCAGCTGGTAGGTGGTACTGCAGAATGAGCTGAGCATTGCCACAGCTGACCATGACAGCAACACGACAACTACCTCTGGTGAAGTAACACCTCCAGCCACAGCCCGGATGACAGATCTGAAGATGTATTTTGAAGTGGCTTCATGAGTGTAAGAGTGGGCCCACCCCAGCAACCCCAAGGAAAGCAACAGCACTCCAGGAGCTCTACGTTTGCATTAGCAGTGCCGCAACACCACCTCGGTGCCGGTGATGCACAGACACATCCTGATGTAACTCATGCCCCAAGAAGATCATTCCTGAAGGACACTCCCAAGCCAGCAAGCACTCACCTCGTGGAGCCACTTTAAGTAAACCTTTGTGGAGTGGTGGTAGGCTTGACAACACATATCATACGGGCCCCAGCCACAATGAAAGGCTGTAGATACATGAGAAATCAGTCCCTGTTCTCAAATCCAGACACGATAAGGAGGGGCTACAGGTCGGAGCATGGCCAGGTCAGTCCCTACCTGCCAACAAGCACTCTTGCTCCAGGAGGAGATCTCATGAAGTTTATCCACCAACACTTTGGTCCAGATCAGGACACTCGTCGTGCCCCAAACCACTCCAGTATCCATCAGCTTTCACTGACATGGGCTGGGCTTCAACCACTGACATGACAAACCTCTGAATCCCAAAATGTCCCTACTAAAGCTGATTTAAACATGCATTGAAATGTCAATGGCTTCTGCCTCATCAGCCAGCTCAAAGTATGGCAAGGAGGAACTCTACAGCTCCACAGTACAGTATTTATCCTCACTTACTACAATAGGACACAAACCCAAAATAGTAAACCAACCAACCCTATTTCTGCTCATCTTGTAACTAATTTGCCTGTCTGTCTTCTACTCATCCTCCTCTGGCCCTCTGGGAAGATTTACACAGCAGCCTGTGTGAACAGGTAAAAAAATGGGTTTCCTTCTTCCTTCTTGGGACCAGACGTCACCACACTGGTGGCAATCACCAAGGAACAGCCTGCCACAACAGACTGTCCCAGGCTGGAATCAGTACAAGAGAAAGAGTGATTGTATTACAGGATTCAGTAAAAACGCCTGCTGGTTGCTGAGCCTACCAAAACCATTGCTCGAGAAATACAAACGCTAACTGGGAGTATGAGAGCAACCCATTGATTTCAATTTATTTTCATTTTGGCAGGAGAGAGAAAATTTAAGGAACAGGAGGCACCGCAGTAGCTGAGAACCTATCATAGACCAGCCATGTCCTCATTTTGCAGCGTTAGCACATCTTGACTTCATGATGCAACAGACTAATGGCCCATAGTGGAGGAAGGTGGATCCCACAGAAACAAGTAAAAAGAAATGCCACCTACAACTTCCCCTATAGCTGGTGCAGAGGTGTGGGGAAAAAAAATCAAAAGAAATAGAAAAAAAAAAAAAAGAGGTTGCAGACCAAAGACAAGAGTATATCTTCTCATAAAGATGTAATCGTTTTTCTCAGCGTAACCAAGAGTCTGAGATCAACATGCTGAGCTCCACCACGAGTTCATCAGGCTCAACACTTTACAGCTTTATCCTCTGCATCTTGCTTCCCCCACACCCTAAGGAAAAAGAAAAAAAAAAATAATCCCAAACAAAGGCATGTTGGGCCAGACCAAAAATAGTTTTGGAGAAGCAGGCTGAAAAACACTCAGGTAGCAGGAGATAACATCTGCCTGAAACAAGAGCCATCTGGCACCAAGGAAAAAGCCACATGGAAGTTTATCCGCAACCAGTCAGCTACCCAGAGAAGGAAAAACCCCTCCCCTCTCGAGTTATCAGCACAGCCAAACTAGAAACGAACTGACAGAAGAAACAGAAAATGCTTCACACCAGCGCACTACAGGAGCCCGAGTCCTTCAGCATCGGTGTGAGAAGCCCAGGAGGATGCCGGACTCATCCTGTCCACACAGGAAGAAAACCAGAGGCTCTGACAGATTAACCCAGGAAGCCCCAGGAATTCTGCCTTGAACTAAGCTTTCCAATTTTCTTCTGCAATTTGGGGAAAACCAAAGGCTGCAGAAACATATCTAAAGTCTTCTCAAGTGGCTGACAAGTTTTGGCATAATATATATTAAACTGACTACTTTAAACTGGTTCTGTTTTTTAACAGACTGGCTTTCTTTACACATAATCCCTTCGACTGACTTTTAATTAAAAGCGTCTGCACGTTCGATTTATCAAAAACTCTCTCTTGGATAGATGAAGTATTTTGAAGTACAATGCTTTAGTTACGGAAGAAGCAACGAAATATCTCTTTTTGAGAAAAGAAAACCTACACTGATAAAACAAGTAATTTCTAAGCCAAGAAAGAAATTCCATTTTAAGAGTTTCAGCGATGTCTGCTGCCAGTTGTGCTTCTGTTGATCTACAGCATCTTCCCGCAAGGTGGGACCCCGGGGGAGCGGCGAGCCCGCTCCCGGCACGGCTTTCCCCGGAGCAGAGCTGGCGGCAGCTCAGCCATGGCACAGGAGAGCTGAAACGCTCAAAGCTGGCGACAGGGAAATGGCAGGGGACAGCACGATCCTATTTACAGGATTTAGAGACCGAGAAATAGGAGACTCAGTTTAACTCTGAGGTCCACGACTTTTCATCTTTTGTGATCATAGAGTATATTTAGCTTTGGTATGTAGCTTGCTCCCATCTGTGGGGAACAAGTTCTTCATGTCCGTCATATTTAGAAGTGACCTGGTGTCCTTGCTACCAAATTATCAGCACAACAACTGTCCAGTTCCCTCTCTAGTGTCCTCAGGCTGGTCAGAGCTGCATTTATCATTCGAATTACTGGGCATGTGTTTAATACTACAGAGTTAGGGACCAGTACGCCAACAGCTGCGCAAAGGAAAGATGAGATCAAGTACAAGCTGGACTCCTCTAAAAATCCCGGCGCGTGCATGAATCTGCCGCACTGGGACTAAGCAGCACCAGCCAGATCGGAACAGGAGAACTTTGCATCTGCCACTCCCCAACTCCTGCAATAAAGGAAAGGGGCCGAGGTCTCTGCTGCCAAGGCGGCTGCTCTCGCGCTGGTAAGGATGAAGAGCAAATCCACTGAAGGCAACGGAATCACGCAGAGAAGATGCCACAACTCGAATCATGTGCTGTAAAGACAAAGCTCAGCCTGGCTCTCATCACGGCCACATCCGTGCCCTGGCTGCGCTGGAACGGCACATGGCACCCTTCATCCAGACTCTGTCCCCTGGAAAAGGGTCTACTACTGCCTTGAGCTTGGCACGACACTGATGTAGCCAAGTGTAAGGTCAGCGTATCAGACTGCGCTCTCCTTTTCTACAGGCCTATACTAGACGCAGGACATGGGCAAATCACGCCCAAAAGCAAAACGAATTGTATACCGAGGCCCTGGGACTGATGCCAGCACTTGCCCCCGTGAAGGAGGTGTTCAGGAAAATTTGCAAAGCCATGCGATCTGCTTATAAATACATGCCTAAAGATTTTAAAAAAGGAGCTCTTTCTGACTGGCAAACATTTGGTCTGAATAGCAGTACCCATGCCTGAGAACTAGCAGCTGAAGCCATTTGGAAAATGGATTTGAATGTTTCTTAGGAAATCCCCCCCCAAAAGCTTTCATGTTATTGGCACACGACAACCAACAGGTGCCGGCTGTGCCATCCCCACGGGAGCACGTGGCAGAGCGGGCAGGGGTCCGGCGGCCAGACGGCTTTTGGTAAGTGATGCCACAGGGAGCCGGGGCACGGGGGATGCCGGCTGACAGAGGCTGAGCAGAGCTAGGCCAGCGCGCGACGCTTTGTAAGCACAACCACAGAAACGATGTAAGTTAGTTTCCTTTTATTTTTAACCCGATAGAGAAGTTTTAAGGATAAACAGCTGCGAGAGAGGGTGGGCTGACACAAAGAGGGACTTTCTTCACTTCCTAACTGCAGCAGCATCTATGCGTGAAATCTCAAACTCAAAGAGATTTAAGTGTTTCCAATGCTGCCTGAGACCAAGTGTGGGCCAGAGTCAGGGGGTCACCAGAAAAAGCAACTACACACAGATGGGCAGCCGGGTCTCTGGAGCAGCAATATCCCATGTGCAGATATGGAAAGAGCTGGATCCTGCTGCAAGAGACAGCTAGATGTTTCCAACAGCTCAGTCACTCACTCAGTCACTGGTAGATCTCCCACACAGATAGCTCCTTCGCTGAGGCACAGCCACAGGAATGCATCTGCCATACGCTGCTCCGTCCAGAGCAGCAAGCACGGCTGGGAAGAGAAGAACTAGGGAATCCCCGTTCCCTGCACAGGGACAGCCTCAAGCCTGTCTCGAGCACCAGAGTCCCAGAGGACCAAGAGGGGGGCACCAAGCAGCTCTGCCACATCGCCACATACTCCTGGTCAAGTGGTCTACACAGTTGCTCCTAACAGCCTCCGAGAAGTCGTCCATGATTCTCAAAATTTCTTAAAAAGGGACACTGCTGCAGTCAGAGACAGGTCCATTTGGAGAGAGCGGGTCTCCACCCCTCTCTGGTCACATACGCACAGCTCGGTGCTGGCTGGTAGCCGCAGGGACAGGCTCCCTCCAAGCAAAGCGCCATCTGTAAGCTCCGGGCTGAGCCCCCAGGCCTAATGTTGCTTCCCCAAACTCAGAAGCCAGATCTCCGAGTCACCCTGACACAGGCACATCCTTTGCCTCGCGTTACTGTTAAGATCTCCGGCTACGACGATCTAGAGACTGCTCTCCCAAGCAGGATTTACTACCGACTCCGCGCTGTCTGCCATGCAAGTGCCTGCCCTGCCAGGACAGTGGAAGGAAGGAGAGAGGCTCCTCATGGTTTCTCTTTCTGTTCCGCATACCCCAAGCAATATTTACAGCTACATTTGGGTGCCTGGGGAGGGGCGGGGCGGGGGGTGGTGGTGCAGGGGGAGTCTTCAGTTTATAAATAATCCTCGCTGATGTTTGGGTGATTTTCATAGTTTCCATTCATTTCAAGTTTCACCAAAACCCGCATTTTGTGGCTTGATAGCTGGAACATGACTGATTGGCTTGCTCTTATTTAACTGCCTAGCAGTTAGCAGATTGTTCATTCATTTCTTCCTTGCCGAGTCCAGCTTGGGCACCTCATAGCCCACATCCCGTAACAATCTTCTTTTGGAAAGCACCTGCCAACCCCTGGGCACAAACACTTTGCAGTGGCAGGAACTGCAGGAGAACCCCGTGACGTCCCACTCCAGGGCAACACAGGCGAGCCACTGAGCTTCACTCGGGGCAGGTCAGGATCTGCTCCACGCCGTGTGGAACAAATGGACGACGGCAACTCGGTGAAGCTTCCAAAGACAGACCCCGATAAACTCCTCATCTATCCTCAAATCCCACAGAAGGCCAAGGAAATTGTGGGTTCAAGGGAATGCAAGAGTGGAGCCTGGCAGGCTCTTGATTTTGTTGGTCTGCTGACGAGACAAAGAGGGAACCGTCAGCCAAGCTCGGCTGCTTGACTGAGCACCTGATGCTTTGCTCAGAAGCCACAGAGCAGCCCCAGCCGTGGTTCTCAGGTAAATGTCTCCACATTTTGCCAAACTCACATTTTCAGTGATTCTGCTCCAGCAATGACTGAGTGCAATGAAATTCTTGTTTACTGATGCTTGCAAATAATGATATATAATCCCCTTCCTCCACCCCTCCAGTTTCCTGGTTCCTGTCTCTTGGCAACTGATAAATAATTTATAGTGCTCTGTGCTGTATGTGCTAACTGCAGCTCTGCTGGTTTAATGATGAAATCAATGCCTAAGAACTGGAACAGTAACTGTCTAGATCACAGGGAACACATAGTCAGTTGATCCCACACTCCTCTGTACACCGAAACCAAAAGCAAACTGTTCAAAAAGAAAAAAAACCTACATTTTTCCAGAGCTGCAGGGCTGCGGCTGCTGGGTAGGAACAGCACCCGCAGGAACGGTAGATTATCTGCAGGAGGAACAGGCGTGCGCCGGCTCTCCTGCCAACACGAGGAGTTTAACGTGCTTCACCCTTTTGTTCTTTTCTGTTAGCACGCGTGGAAGAACTCCTAACAGGCTGGTTTTATCATCAGCCTCTCTGGTGCACTCCTCTGCAATTTGGAAAGCCTCTGGACTTCACATCTCGAATGCACCGCTGCTTTGGGGGCTAAGAAAGCTATTGCAGCTCCCGTGCAAGGAGAGCTATTAAAAAGCAGCATCTTGTCTCCGTAGACTACTGTGGTTCTTGCACCAAAAAGAAAAAAAAAGAGACTGCATTTCATGACAGATGTTCTTCGAGTCTTTCCAACAGAGCCGTAATCGCTTATGAAAAGCGGCGTGTTTGAACCATACACAACACACGTACACTGGGTGTGCACTATTGTGGCAACACAGTCTCTTACATCCATAAACTCATTGGAATGAGATTACCCAGGCAGTTGGCAACTGCAGCCATGAGGGCAGAGGAGTGAAAGTTTCTGTTTTGCTGTTAGCAGGTTTTTTTCCTAAAAAAAAAAAAAACACAAAACAAAACAAAAAAAAAAACCAACCACACAAAAAAAAAATCCCAAAAAAACCATGAGCAGAGAGCAGGAAAGGGATGAAGTATTTCTGTTGACAAAGGCCAAAATCCCATCTATTTATATTAGAGTCACACAAAAAACACAACAGAGCAGTGCTCAAAAGCTTTAAAAAATGCACCTACTTTCTTAATGCTCTTAGAAAATAATAATAAAAAACCCTATCAATATTCACTTTCTGAAACAGTGTAAAAAAAAGAACTGCATCAATCATTAAACAGTTAAATGAAGGCAGTATGACAGTCACTATTGTTCTCGTGAAGCACACTTGTCTTTTGCCGAGCAGCTGCCAGATCCTATTAGATGTATAAAAAGAGGACTTTTCTAACCGAGCAGGGATGGTATAAGCTATTGAAAACAGCAGACAAAAGCCCACTTTTGCAGACTATTCAAGCCTTGTATAACATCTGTCCAAAATCAATTTTTGACCTAATGTTACTTTCATTAAGTAACAGACTTTGTTTCCAATGCAATTTGTTTTCTAGGATAAAACTGTACCCTAAGCATGATTATGTGGGAAACGGCACAGAGGAAGCAGAAGATCTTATCTAAGAAACATGAGAACAGAATTTGCTTAATTGTTTTGACACCTTAAGTACTATAATAGAGAAACTATTTTCCGTTTACCTGAATTCTTGTGAATTCTTGAAGTTGGCAAAGCAGCAAGCAATGCACTGGGTTTATTATGACTAAGATTTACTGAGGATAAAGGCAGATCTTTGGGAATTATATTAAAGTTGACAAATGCACAAAACTTCTGAAATCTTCACCAGAAATAAAGTACTACAATCATTAACAACAGCTGTTGAAAGTGTCCACTGTTGGACAGCTAAGGCTTTTTTCACGCATTTAAAATAATGAGGAAGCTGATTCGTGAATGTGATTTCAAATAGACTGTTAAGAAACATTTCCACTTACCCAAAGGGTCTCTGAATGAAGGCTGGATGTAGCTGCTGCACACCTATGGTAAAACCTAAAAAAGCGTTCAGAAAAAAGAAATATTAATGAATGTCCTCCACTGTAATGTTCATCTTGTAATATACATACATAATTACACCTCGGACCACATGTACATCCATTTCATCTGCTATGCATGTGAGCAAATTCAGAGCCCCATTTAGAAACAAGTTAATTTTAATATGCTTATGCGCTATGCACGAGGACCAGATGGGAATTCAGCTTAAAGAACAGTATGAAAGTGCTGCTATTGAAGAGACAATGGGGTATAATGCCTTATTTTACACATTGGGTACTGCGGACATTAAACCGAAGGGCAGAATGATGAAATGGACCTTACTGTTAATACTGATGTAATGAAAAGGATAACAGGAAAATAGATTAACCGTGGAAGAAAATGGCTTTAACTCAGTTATACAAACTTAGGTGCATAACAGTGGTGTAACAGGCACGAGTAAAAGACAGGGAAGAGAGGTAACTGGGCAACAGTGTCCCCAGCCAACCATCAGCACTGTGAGGGATAAGCACGCATCATCAGATCAGATGAATCCATCCCGAGTAACTCGTTTCCTGTCTTACAAGTTATTCTAATGGAGAGAGAGACGGGATCTCCTGGATGCCTCACCAGTTTGAATACTCCTTGGTTTTGCTCCCAAATATGCCAGGTTCACATTTGCTTTCCTGCCATCAATGATGGGGTTTGGGTCTTTGCACGCCCTTTCAGCCGCAGCTCTGTCTGCCATGGTCACCTGGAATCAAGCACAGCCTTGTTTGTAGCAACGGCACTTTGTAAACACTCCAGCAACAGGCACTAAGTGGAGTTTATTTATCATTCTATTTTGAATCTGGACCTAAACTCCGCTTCATGCCCAGCGAGACGGGAAGGGCTCCTGGGGAATGAGAGAAGAGAGGGCTCCCCCCTCGCCAAGCGACTCCGCTGGGCTAACGCCAGCCGTTTTCTCTCGCCTTCCCACCTCCTCCCCGGGGCTTTTTTAGGGGCTTGGTGGGGCCGGTCCCCAAACTCCCCGCAGCAGCGGCGGCTCCGGGGATGCGGAGCCCGAGGGCAGCGCGGAAACCCACAAAAAAAACCCAAACAGACGGCGGCACTGAAAACGCAGGGCACGACCTAGGCCGGCACCGGGGGGGCTTTCCCCCGGGGACCCCCGCACGCTCCCCGGACCCGGCAACCGGGGAATCCGCCGGCCCGGGGGCACCGCCGCCAGCCCCGTCCCCCGGGGCGGGTCGGGGCGGGGGTGGGGGGGAGACACTGTCCCGTCGCCCATCACCGCGGGGCTGGGACACACACGCACACAGAGCGGCACTTACAAAGCCGTATCCCCGGGATTTGCCGGTCTGCCGGTCGGTGATCACCACCGCCTCCTCGATGTCCCCGAAGACCTCGAAGTACTTCCTGAGGGAGGAGTCGGTGGTGTGGTAGGGCAGCCCCCCGACGAAGATCTTGGTGAAGGTGGTGTCCTTCTGCACGGTGTGCATGGTGCCGGGCGCGGCCGGACCCCGCCGGCATCCACCCCGCGACGAGAAGAAACACCCCCCCCCCCCCCCGCACACACACACCCCCGCTCCGAGCCCCGGCGGCGGCCGAAGGGAGCGGAGCAGGCGGCTGGCTGCCGGGGGCCCTACAGCCGGCTCATGGCCGCGCTTTGTGCCGGGAGCGCGGGCGGCGCCGCGCCCTGCCGCCGGTGCCGGTGAGTAGCGGCCGCCCGCCGCCGCCGCCGCCTTTGTAGGGCCGCGCCCGCCCCGCCCCGCCCCGCCCCGCCGCCGCGCAGGGGCCACCGGGGCGCGTAGTCCGGCACCGCGCCCGCCCGCGCACCCGCCGCGGCCCGGCCCCGGGCAACCGCGGGGGTGGGCCGGGCCTCGGGCCCCCTGCGGCGACGGGCCCCGGGCGCTGCCCCCGGAGCTGCCTCGGACCGCGGCCGCCTTGTCCCTGCGGCCCCCCCGGGGAGACGGGGACCTCCTTGGCCAGCCCCCCCCGCCGCAGTCCCAGCCTGGCCCAGGCTACAAGTCCCGGGGAGCGGCTACAACGCCGCGGCCGCGGGGAGGCGGGGTGGGGGGGGGTTAAGGCGAGGGGGGGTTTAAGGCGAGGGGACTGAGCCCGCCAAAGAAAACCGCCTCGAAAGAGGGGTTTTTCACACCCCCCCTTCCTTCTTTTCAGTTGCACAATAATCTCAACTGCAAGTGTTTAATTGCTGGCAGGTTCGGACAGAGGGACAAAGCCACCAAGCAGTTTGCCAGCCTTTGTGGCACGCTGGGTGGCAAAGGCACGTTAGGAAGCCAAGGCAGGAGGATGGGATGGTCTTGAACCAAGTCAAGGAGGATGAAGAGCCAAGGGTTTAAACACAGAACAGAGGTCCAAAAGTATCCTTCTTAAGCAGGTTCCTAAACTCCCTGCTTTGCCAGAGGACACATGGACAACATCTATCTGTGCATCCTGCCTCTGCGGGACAAGGATGCGTTATTCCCATTTCCACTGGTGGGCAGCAATGGGGTTCCTCTCCCCTGTCCCCCTTTTTGTATTTTATTCCCTCTCAGGATGGGCAGCTCATACAGGGGAGGCTGTGGAAGGCCACTACCTTTGATCTGACCTGGGAAAGCTGGGATTTAAAGCTGGGAGTATTGTTACTGTAGTGCAGCCCCATATTCAATTCATGTAACCCTTTGTTCATAACTGCAGGAAAACTAAAGCTGAAAAGCTACTTGGTGCCTCAAAATCGACCCAAGTGGTGGAGCGCTTGCAGTGCTTTTATTCCTCCCCCCCGACAGGGATTAGAGCCTGAGGTGTGGGAGGGGGTCCTAGAAAACATCTTTCATGCACAGTTTCCATCACCTAGAAATTCATCAACCTCAGAAACTGCCCCCGTGCCTTAGGTTTATCTTACCTCTACAGGGTTATCATTTGGCAGAGAGAGATTTTTTGCCACGTGATAAAATGCAGAGGTAACATTTTAGCAAAAAAGCCAGTCAAGTTCTAAATCACCATCTACTTTGGCTTCTGTACAGCAGGTTCAGACTCTGCAGACATTTTTCTTTTACAGAGCCCACAGAGAAAAGTCAGTTATTTCAAGAGAAAGGAATGCGTTAATGTCTGCACTCCGTAGTTATTCATTAATATTTTTCTTGCACTGCTTCCATAGCTCTAAACACCCTATGCTTCATAAAAGAAAGAAGAAAAAAAAAATACTGAGGAAAGCCATTAAGCTTTTCATTCCTAAAGCACCAGACTTCAAGACTAGGACACGATTCCATTGATTACTGTGGAAGAAAGATGGAGCTGGGCCAGCAGCACCCAACATCACGGCAACACGAACAGCCTCCTGCAAAAGGGACGGTCACATGGGAAGCCTGGGAGCCTTTGTGTTCTACGCAGCGATGTGTGTTTGTGCAGGCACAAGCTGTCCCTGCTCCGGCCCAACAGCAAGCCCCGAATACACCTTTGGGGTCGAAATACAGCCAGAGGCTGGGGCCTCTCCACCACTGAGTCATACCCCTTCTGTCTGCATGACTTCCACCACTAACTGCACATCAGCTGCTTCCCTGGCCGCCCGAGCTAATGACATCCCAGTTGGCATTCAGTCGCCGTCCTTTTACAGAGCTTCATTCTGCTCCAAATGATGGCAAAGATTCAAATCATCCAAATAGACTCCGGCTCCTCTGCAAGGAAGGCGAGGCTCACAGAGTTCTCAAAAGCTACCAGAAGTATCTCAGTTCTCGATGCTTACACTGATCAGGGAAAGGAAAACATCACATACTTTTTATTTCCTCTTCAGACAGAAGCCCTACATCTCTCACAGGAGGAATCCCAGGTCCTCTTCTTTCCTAGAGGCGGGAACAGAAGTTCTCTCGCAGGCAAAACAGAGCAAAAAAGAAATCTGGGCTAAACCTGCCCTTGGTGAACACCGCAAACCCCACGGCACTGCTGGTGTGGCTGGGGGGGGGACACGCATTTGTTTTGCCACACCCTGGAAAGCGGGACAGGAAATTAAGTCTCCTGTCTCATGGTACAGCTATTATAAGCACAGGGTCTAATGAGTTGTCACCACAAACATAGCGGGAAAGAGAAGAGAAAGTGAGGAAGGGGTGAGTTAATGTGACTTATTTATTTACTTACTTATATTTTTTCCTCTCATTCTTGGGATAAACAGTAATCCTCCCCAAAACGCTAGCAGATTAAATCCAGCCATCAGATCAAACCTGCAGGAGCTTGGCAGAGCTAGTTTGATGACACCTTCCTGTGTTTCTACCACAATGACAAGAGTACCTGAGAAGAGTATGTTTCAAGTTTCCCCGGTCAAAGAAAGCTCCTGCAGAGAGGCATATCTCCAAGTACGAAGCTGCCTTGGGGAACGCCGGACAATGCCTAGTACAAATCCGAGAGCAGACTGCAAGCAAAAAGGGGAACACAGATCTGATACATGCTGTTACAGGGCTGGATTTAGTTCTTTTTATCTATTAAGAAATAAAACTACACTTGTCAATCAATGAGGAGGCTTAGAGAAAAGTCAGCTTTAGCAGCAGTGTACAACCATCCACATTCTTAATGTCTAGGATTTATATTGCAAATCCAGAGCACCCCATTCTCATACTGATTGGGAAGATTAATTTTATGGCAATTCAACATAGTTAAGAGAAGTCACTGGCTTTTTACTTGCATGTTAATATATTCCTTGAGGCTTATGCAAAACTGATACAAAGGCTCCTTCAGGTGGACTTCAGCAGCATTATCCAAGACATGAAATGGAGCAATTGCAGATCACCAAACCAAGAGTCCTGGATTCCACGGAAAGTCTTGGAGAAGGCGGCACTGCAAGACCAGACAGGTACAGAAGCACGTAGAAGTGGTCCCTGCCTAAAGGAAGAGAAAATAATTATGGCAGAGGGAGTTGTACCTCTGGGAGCAGAAGAACAGAACAGAGAGATGAGGAAAGGCTAGCAAATTCATTGCAGGGAAAGGCTAGCCCTGTTCCTTGCCCTCTGCAAAGCCACAAAGTCTTTTCTGTTCTTGTCCCTTCCTTGGCAGGGAGGCGTGGAACAAATGTCAGTGAAGCTCTGTGGTGCTCTCCTTGTATACTTGTTTGAGCATTTCCCTTCCTTCCCCTGGTGTCTTTGGGAGAATTGTGTTGAGACATCACTGGTCTGATCTGAAAGCCACTGAAGAACCTCCCTCACGTCTTACGAAACTGATGGACTGTATTTTTTAAATGGAGCAGGGCTACTGTGGAGCTCTGACCTTTTTCAGTTTCTGCTGCTGCTTAGCCAAGACTTCATTGCCGTAGGGCAGAGCCCTTGGGTTTTGTCATGGATACCCGCTTACTGGTTATTGCAGCAACAGCAGATGAAACATCCCTCTCAGAAGCTCTGCAGTTCAATAAGTTAGCTGGAGAGCAAGGGCCTACTGTGGGATGGCCCTTACAAGGGCCTTACAGCATACTGTGGGAACTGTTTGGTTTGTTAGTTTTACTAATGCTCAGTCTGGATGCTGGCCACCAGCTAGGCTGCGAACAGTAGCATAGCTGGGAGATCTTGAGGGAAGCTGCATGCAGTGGCATTTGGTTTAGGTTATAGCAGGAAATTCTGCATCTGGGCCCTTTGTCTCAGATTTTCTGCTTTGATGCCCTGAACACACCATGACCATTGCTCAACTCAGAGCTGCTGCTGCAACAAGAATGAAAAAATAAAATTTCTCTTCCATGATCCAGGAGGTGGTGTTTCTCACAGGTAGCCCCCTGGGAGCTGTGTGTGTAAGTGTCCCAGTCAACCAGACTGTGCCCAGTCTTGGCAGGGCGTGCTGGGGAGCTGGGGTGACAACGCGCCACGGGGGCAGCAGAGCTGCTTGGGCCTGCCAAGCAGGGATTGTCACAGTGTGACAGCAGGGAGCTGGGCTGGCTTTCTGAGCGATGAAAATACTGCCCTCGATTAGGATGGTGACTTGTTTTCTGGCATGGCCGGCATCTATACGAAATACTTTTGTCATCATCAGTATTGTAATGTGTTGGCCTAAAGCAATGGTAACCCTTGCCTTTCCTGTGGCCTTGGGGATGATTGCTCTTTGGCCTATTAGTCAATAAACTAATGAAAAGTGCTGTCATGTTCATATTGCAACTAAATTATGCAACAAATCCATGAAATCCTTCACTAGCTGATTTCAGTTTTTTCTTTACTTTGTAGGAGAAGACAGGAAAGGCATAATAAAGGTTAGAAACAGAAAGCAAACTACTTGTGTCTGTTTCTGGACCAGAAGTTCCTATCCAGGTTTTCTACTACAACTCCATTGATAGTAAATAATGGTGAAGAGAAGCTGTAAGGTAGAGAGGTCTGTTTTCCTGCTATTGACAGCATTAGGTGATGTGAAAAGAACGTTAAATATGTAGGCCAAAATACTGCCAATTCCTCAAGTTTACCTTTGGTGATGCCATGGAGGAAGACTCTCTCCAGGAACAGGCTCACGTATCCCCAAATCTGAGGGGCAGGGCATGGGGAGAAGGGAGAGAAAGATAAAGAGAGAAAACCACTAGTCATCGTCTGCTAAACACAACCTCCAATAAAGATATTGGTCCTTTCCTGAATTTCTGCAGAGAAATTATGGCTCTTTTTAATGGAAATTTTGTCCCAGCTCTCTCAGGCTGGAATTGAATTATTGAACAAAGGGGGTTTCCTGCCTGAAAAAGATTTTTAGAAAAAACATTCCATTTGAGTCAAACTGCAAAGCTTACATCTCAAAATAGTTCAAGAAATGTTTTCACTATTTCAGTTTTATGTTGTACTTTGGGAAAACATTAATTCTAACTTCATACTTTTTTTAGCATTTTGAAAACCACAAACTACGTTTTCAAATGAGCAAGAAATAATTTCGTGTTCTTTAAAGGAAGAAAGCAGAAAATTTCAGGCGTTTTGAAACAGCATTAATAATTTTTTTTTTTTTTTCCAAATTTTTGTTGAGCTGTTATGTTAAAGTGGTATTTTCTGATTTAAAAAAAAAAAAAAGAAGAAGAAAAAAAAATGCCAGAAGGTCCTAACAATCTCTGCCTGAGCTGCCATCGCGTGACCTTTTCATGGGATTGCATGTGACATTGGTAGCACAAACTGAGCAGGCACCGTCCACCCACTCCAAGGAGGGAATGGTCAGGACACTGAAGAACATTAAACAAGATGTCTTAGCTCTGGGACATACAACATAGTTGTATGGGCAAAAGAGACATTCTTAACAGCTAAAAAAAAGTGAAGTCGGTAGCACTGGGTCAGACCTCAGGTGGGCCCTTTCTATCCAGCTTCCCACAGGGAGCACACCCAGGTCTCACCCATCTGGATCACCTCCATATCCGGTGGTGTCGTCTTCTGCAGGCTGCTGTATTTTAGACCTTACTAATACAGACTCTTCTGTCTTGTCACATCCCAGGAGATAAATAATCCATCTAGTCTGGTATCACCCTTCCAATTTCTGATACTTTTTAGAAGGTATTTAATGCCCGCAATGAACCTGGACAAGTGCAGAATACCATACACACACACACACAAAAAAAGATAATCGGCATGGTATTAATTAACCTTCTTTAAGTTTAGTTAGAAAGTTGTAGAGCCTTCTAGCTACCATGTCTACTCAAATACACAAGGTAGTAAAGATTCGTTGCAGTGGCTTTGAACAGGGTATGAACACAACTGAACTGTCAAGACATCAAAACAACATATCATCACTGGATACAAAAGCTATATCCACGAAGCCTGGAAGTATTTAAAAAAAAAATAATCCAAAAAAAACCCAAAAACACCAGTTACCTGGACTGAGACCTGGGCAGAACGATTCCAGCTTCTACATGATCTCAAAAGGCCTAAAACGTGCCTTTTACAAAAACTCAGTTACCACGCTGCCACCAAAGGGCAGCCCAGTCACAGACTGCAAGGGGCAAAGCTCACTCAGGTGATGCCATCCAGTTCCTTATAGTACAACACCCACATCCCATCGGCTGGAGCACTGCAGTCAGTGCTGATGAGGAAAAGCCTTCAATAGCTCCACAGGCAATTGCCAGCAACACGATGTCCCCAACATTGCAGCAGGACAATGACATCAGCTGAACATGACAGCTGAAACAAAGGCAGGCCATTTCCCACTAAATCACACGGACCAGTTACAACATCGTGCTTTCAGTTAGTGGCTAAGCACACAGAGAAGAGCATGACAATAAAGAGGGTATGTATTGCGTGCGTTCTCAGAAAGACAGAAAAAGGTTGATAAATCAGTTTTCTGTATTTTTCAAGTAAAGTCAAGCTCATGAACGAAGCCTATGGATTGGTACTAAATCAGGAAATGCACTCTACTTCTTGCAGTATTGTTTTCCTTTTGCCAGCCTGGGGAGTGCCAAGGCCAGTCCTACCTCAAAGGACATTTTCATCAGCCTACAAGAAGAAAAAACAACTCTGTTTCCTTACCAGAAGGACAGCTCTGACAGCCCTGTCCATGAAGATAAGGAGGCTTAGTAAGAGCAAGATAGTAGCAAGTAAGTTCTCAGATAACTCCATGATAGGATTGGGGAACTTTTTGCTGGGCCAAGTCGTGTTCAGAATAGCCTGGAGACTTCAGTCATCTTCTCTTTCATTTCCTCACTGCTGCCGGCAGAACCACTAAAGAAAGGTGCTGAGATGATGAGCCGGATGACCTAAGCCATTGTGAAAGACATCGGTCAGCGTTACAGAATGACTCGAACTGCATCACACAGTCTATGGTTGAACAAAAGCTCGATAGGAGAAGGGTTCAATGAAAAAGGTTTTGCTAAGCTGTTCTCTTTTAATAGATGCTTCCCTTCTTTCTGTGTTTTTGTGAAAAGCTGTTTCAGTCCAGTGATTGCGTTTCTGAAATGCTACATGCTAATGTTTGAAGTCTGACAAAGTTCAACAGGTGTAGACTTGTTCTTTACAAATATATAGGTTCTGTTCCATAAATTAAACATTAATGCATACACAAGCAATTAGTCTGCAACCCTGCTGCTTTAGACTATGAATGAATATTATGTAAAAAAAGGAGACCTCCAAGGAAAAGAGTCAGATGTCTGCAGAAAACAATTACCTGTCAGTAAGTGATATCTGTCCTTTTGAGTTCATATAAATCCCACTCCATGTTACAGTGGGAGCATGGCAGACAGCTGTCCTTCCAAAGGGAAAAAAAAAAAAAAATTGTATTTTAACCCTGGTTTTAGTCATCTGAGAACAGTTTGAGCTGCTGCATTATTTCTGCACTTTACTAAGTACAATAATCATGATCAATTCTAAAGAAAAGGTTATCTCCCTTTGCTGTAGATTAGCTGTATCATGGGCTAGCAGAGGATGACTGAACCAGCTGACAGCGGCTCAGAAGAGGACATTTGAACTTACACCTTTCTGGGAGATGGCACAACTGTGATGAAATACCTTGGGAGGGTTTGAAGAAAATCCGTTGCTTGAGTTTTGCTTCTAGTATTCCCAGGAACTGAGCATTATCATTCTCCTTATCTGGTACAGCAAACCAGAGAATGCAGAACTGCTAATGATTTGCATTTGAGAAACACTCACGACAGAAAGCATTCAGTATCAAACTACAAAGCATTTGTTAATACACCATAAAGTAAGAGAGGAGAGACTTAACTGACCCGGGTATTTAACAGGCAAGTCTCCAGCATTTTTCTGTTACTACAACAAACTCATTGTTGGCTCTCAGCATACACAGACTTCACATGTATAAGGCAGTTATTGCCTGCAAAAGATATACTGGAGAGTAAAGGGTAAACTTTCCCTATTCACAGTTAAGAGCATTACCTTAATCTTTTATCTAGGCCTGCTTTTCAGTGGCACTTGATACAGGAGCTATACGAAACACTTCCTTGAATACATAAAGCCAGAGATTGAGTTACACATGATTGAAGATCTACGCCGCTAGTGAGACAAAAGCTCCTATATTACCTGGTACATGCCTGCTAAATTATTGAAGTGTCTCTTCAAACTGAATATATTCACTGGATAATTAGTCAACAGAAGAAAACGGTCTCCCTTTACAAAGCTAATGTTGACAGGTATTGTATCTTTTATGCGCTGTAACAAAAAGTATTTGCAGAACTGATGCAACACAAACATTTGGAATCGCTGTGTCAATGCGAAAGCGTTCCCGAGGTGCACGGCCCCTCTGCGGTATCGCCTCAGTCTCGTATTACCTTGCGAGTCCTGAACAGCGTGAATTCCTTTTACCTAATGTACCACTGTCCCCATCTCAGAAGCAGGTAAAGGGTACAGACAAAAGCAGATTTGCTTTGCATTTGAGGAACGAGTGCGATCAAACTGAAGTAGCTGTTGCCCCGACTCCCGCCCTGTGCAGTGCCACCTCTGCTGCCGTGTCTGTCGGGACACCGGGGCAGAGCTGGCAGGTCACTGCCCCTTTGAATTCATAACAGCTGTAGTTGCAATATCCCAGCCTGCCACTCCAGCGGCTGCATTCCCATGAGCTTCCTTCCTCATGCAGATTCTTGGGAATACAGGCTACTCCATGTGTACACAGAACATACCGCACAATGAGAAACCCGGCCAGCTGATGCTGCGTCGTTTATCCTGACCTGGCAAGGGAAGAACAGGAGCAGTTTCCACACTTAAAATGGCTCTCCTATGGCTGAGAGCAGCAGGATGGCCCTGTACTGCCTGGATATGAGCCTAAGCTTACCTGGAAATAAGAAAAGATGTTTGAACAAGAGCTGTAGGATGAAATACACAGTTCTACCAACTCCAACTCACAGCCAGAGGTGTACAAAGACAACATTTTGTCAATGCAAATATTACTGGGTTTTTTTTAGTTTTAAACTACTCCTGTCACCTGATTCTAAGGGGACAGACAGGTTCTTTTAGGGGTCCTTGGCAGAATGACGATGTCACTAAATTGTAGTTGCAGTTAAAGCTTTATTTTCTTAACAGGATATTATGATTTGTACAGGACAGAATTTAGGATTAAAATGGCACAGGATTTCTACAAGCAGAATCAATGTAGTGCCATCTATAAGTAGCATAATACAGAATTTTTAATACAATCTGTAACTTCTAATCACCTGGACCCTCAGCAGATCGGGTCAGATCTTAATACATGGTTTGCTGTATCAATAGACAATCATAATCTAGACTCGAAAATCATGTAAAAGAATAGGAATCACTCACGCAATCCTCGGAGGACACGGACAAGAAAGCGGCATCCCTGACCACAGGTCTCACTGTCCAGCAGCAGTTCAGGTCCAAGTTCCCAACTTAGGGCTTGTAACCACTAGATTTTATAGCCAGTGCTCTGGGTGTTGTTATGCTCCCTGTTCTGTGCCGGGGACATCACCGCCACCTGGCTGGCCTGGTGCCTAGGACCTTCAAGGCCGGCAAGGAATGGAGTAACCGGCCTGGCGCCCAGGAATCTTAAGGCCAGCATGGAGGGGAAGAAGAAATCCATTTAATTCGTCTACTTGGTTCACAGGACCTTCAGGGCCTGCTAATGAGGGAAAGGGAATGAATACATGACCCGCTCAGTCACAGAGAATGGCTGTCTGCCTTGTAAAATGGTGTTAGTTATGCTAACCACATTACCAGGGGTTGGGAGCAGGGGCTAGCGGTCACATATGTCCCAGGGACAAAATAGCTTCATGGGGTAAATAAGGAATTTAAAACATACTCAAATCCTATACTTCAAGACAATTTCTCCCTTTCATTAGCTTGTGCATTTCCCAGCTTTGAAAATGCAAATAAAAAAGACATTACATTTCAAATATTTGGAAAAACATGCCCTTGTTTTGAAGTAGCTTGTCACTGAGCTTGTTTTCTAGTGAAGTATTTTTATTGGCTTTTTTCTTTCTTCCTTCAAGAAATCCAGTTTAGAAGAAAAAAAGAAATAGCTGCTTACCAGTTTTAAACCTACAGCCTCCTATGATAGCAGTGTGAAAACTAGTCTAAGTCATTAAGATTTGTCTTAGAAAAGGAAGTTAATTAGAATGCTAGTAGCCAATAGTCCAGCTCATACACTAACTCACTCAGCTCCACTCTCACTTAATTCTAGACTCATCTGGTCCCCAAACATGCTACCAACACCTTTAACACTCCCTAGGTCCCCAACACTGTCCAATGTTCAATACAGATGTCTCTCTGAGCAGCTGAAAGAGCATCTCATAGTTTGTTCTAAAAAGGTCTTCGTTTATATTTCTGGATAGATACCATGTACACGCCTGTAAAACTCAAATTAAAAAGTACTTCTATCTTGTATGTATCTTCTTCCATTCTCTGAGGATTTTGGGATAGCTTATATTACAAATAACTGTATTTTATATTATAGCACACGTGCAGCAGCTCCGCATGGCACTGCTAGCTCCATAGGGAACTCCACTGGAGACAAGTGAGCAGCAGTCCGTGGATGCTGCTGCAGGAAAGCTTTCGTTAAGAAGCCATCAATGCTGCCATCTCCTGGCGTAACAGGACATTTACAGCTTAAATAACACATTTATAGAGTGTTCCGTGCATACTGCAACTGCTAGTGTAGAAAATTTTATTAAGGAATTGTTTTTATTCCGAATTTGTTCCATTCGTTATTTTGTGTTGCAGCATCAGATGATGATGATTCTCACCCGGCTGCTGAACAACCTGGGGGAAATGCTATACATAGCAAATCTCCACCAAAAACTTTGGAAAGAAGGTAAGTTACTCTCACGCCAGACTACAAATGATACTTAGACAGACAATCTGCAGATGTAAAAAACAAACAGTATAAACCTTAACATTTCATTTTGCCCTGGTTCATCTCTACGAACAGCAACAGCAAAAAACTAAACAAGAAATAAGTGGCTTCCATCATTTCAAAGGTAGTGTAAACCTTTTGAAACTGGTTTGACACAATTCCTTCTAGTGGACAGCTGCCCAAATGCCTTGTCTGCAAACAGCACTTAATCACAGTTAAGCTGAACTAGGACTAAGCAATAGTTTTATTGAAATTTCCCACGTAGACCTAACCCCACCTCTATCGCAAATCCACACTTCTCTGCAGAATGACTCAACCCATTTTCCTAGCCTCAGAGCTAGGCTGGAGTTAGGAGCTAGGCTCACCAATTCAGCTATTGCATTTCATCGGGCAGATGGTAGATTAAGATACACTCTGACTGCTCGCCATTGTGCAGACATGTCTGTCTTTCATTTCTGAAAGGCTTTAGCAGACAAACTTATTGTCAATTGCTTAGTTTTCCGAAATACACTTTATTAAACTAATATACAAGGCCACGGACGTGAGACTAGCAGGAGGAAGGTTAAGACAGCTTAACTGAAAATGTTTATTAATAAAGTCCCCATTTTGGGGAGCTTAACTGAATTGCTCTTTATGCCAAAGATTATTTTTCTGCAATAAAACACAAAGATCAACAAGAAACTTTCAAAAAAGTTAATGAAAATCAGTTATTTTATAAATCCAACGTTCCTATGGTTAGCTTTGGGCACACACATTAGAATCTTACATTCTACTTCATTTAGGTTTTTGGGGCAGGTAACTGTCATAGAATAGCAAGTTAATACATTTCCCGAATGTGTGCTAACACGTATTTGTGTGTGAATATGAATAAGCTCTCACTACATGTTTGATGCTTGAAGGGTAAGAGCTGTGTGTACTTTACAGGAGAACCTCACAGTAATTCCAGGGAGGAGTAAATTGCCAATGCATTCTCTTAACTTGGGTAATGGGAAACAAATCAGTTCAAAGTTTGACTCTGTCCTCCCAATTGAATATAACGTACACAGCAATGTAATGGAAAATTTGCCCTTCTAAAATTAGTCTGAGTAATTAATGTGATGACTAAATAATTCTGAAACCTCACTGACAGATATAAAGAAATTGATTCCAACAGGAGAGTAAGTACTCAACATATTAATACAGAACTGTATTACCAAAAAAAAGAGACTTACCAGTGCTGGCTTCATAATGAAAATATATTTTGGCAAAACTTAGTATCCACTGAAGCAGGTGCAACTCCATTGGATTCAGTAGCCATGTACCTGCTGAACTAGAGTGAATCTATTTGCTCATCATACATTGTTAAGTATTTAAACAAAGAAACTGATTTTTTAAACAAGAAACATATGATACATTCCATTCTTCCCTGTTTACACCAGTGGGAGTTCCACACACAGGAGATTACTATTTTTATTTTTCTTTGCTATCAGTGACATACTTAACCTTGAGCCTGCAATTGCTTGGTGGCATTCCTTTGACTGGGAAGTCTAGAAAAATGTGCTAACAACCAAAGATTACAGCATAACAATCACAACCTTTTATAAAAAAAAAAAAATTTAAAAAAAAAAAAATCAACAAAACCTAAAGAAGTGTTTGAGCAAATGACCGGCTACTAATGAAACTGCTGGGAACTCTTTCCTATCTTAAAGAAAACAAAGAGTCCATGAATGTGAAATCTAAGACCATGTAAAACACAGGGTGGTTTTTTCCTTGCTACTTCTATCTTGAGAAATAAAACCCAGAATAGAACATCTCTAAACAACAGCAGAGTATATTGCATGGACTTTTCTCAACTATGCAACTGCAAGACCATACCAAAGAAGAAATGCACCCCCAAGAAAACCTGATGAACACCATAAAGAGAAGATTCAGAAGTTAAAGGACTAGCAGGCTATAGAGAGTTTGAAGATAGTATGATTCATTTGTACTAATGACAAATTGTCAGGCGTTTGGCTGTTGAGATAGCAAGGAACTTGATTCATTCTTATAAAACAAAAGGCCTTTCACACTAGTCCTCTTAATTCTTTTACACAAAACCACAGGAATTATTAATAAAGAAACAGGAACTGGGGAACGCATTAGGTTTCCAGCTCAAGCAGCTAGAGGAAAAGTACTTTACTTTCAGAAAATGTATCTGAATTACAGTGAAAGGACAAAATGCTGCTTTTAGAAGGCTTATGATAACCTTGCCCATGTTATTATAATAAAACTTTTGAATATAAAAAAGCATTTATTAAAAATTTTATTTGAAATGTAGCATGAATCCATAACCATAAGTGTTACAACATACAGTTTTACAGAGAATTTGTACAACAGGACAGGTATTTCTATACATGCGCCCCCTCATTTTTATTTAGTCATTATCAAACAATAGTTAAACAGGAATAATAAGCGTTCATTTCTAAAAAGAAAACTTTGGCATGTATACAACTGGCTAGTTAAGAGTAAACAGTGGTAGACTCAAGTCAGAAAGAGACCCACTTGTTTTGTTTCACAGCATTTTTGATCAGGATGAAACTCACCAGCACTATTTTCTAGTTTTTACAAAAATGAGTACTTTTTTTTTTTTCAGTCCAGAACCCCCTGTTAAGGGACAAAAGCCATGTTAAGAGAGATGTAAACGAACCAACTTTTAACTCTAAAAGCTGTCAGTTTTAAAGCAGTTCAGGCCACAAGTATTTTGCGTACACTGGTTTGGTCATGAACAAAACAAAACCATTAATGGTTTGCTCAGATTACTGAACTATGTATCACTTGGCACAACTGGCAATCTCTCCTTCAAACTAGAATAAACATGAGTATCATTGGCTAAAAAGACACGTCCATTGCTGGAGTCTAAGAAAAAACTAAAGCAGAATTTGCACTGTGCCCATCTTCTGTCTCGAGTTTCTGTCACTGCTGTTGGCCACTTACATACCTACCAAATTCATTCAAAAAATGAGGGAAAACAATTTGCAAGGCATTTCTTCCTGGCGTACAGAAGACAATATTCCCATTTTAAAAATCGGAAAGCAACAAAAGAACCCCTGAATAATAACAAGCCTCCTTTGAGAAGAATTACTTGCAATTCTTCAAGTACTTACAAAAAATACAGTATTTATACAACTTCTCCAGAACAATTAACATATTTTAATGTAGTACTAATAAAATAAATCCATAGATACAAATGGTTGCAATTCTAAGCAGGAATATCTAACCCAGATTTAGATTCTGCTGCAATTTTATTATTGCTGTGGAACAGGCAGTGGATAAGTCATATGAATACTAACCTCTCTTTCTTATGCGCATCGGAGTATCTAATTTGAAAAATGTTCTCCAGCAAGTTATAATACATTTAATGTAATTTTTACAGTTCCTGCTAAATGTTATCAATCCAAAGTTGACTGAACCGTGGTGCAACAGGGCACAAATGGCAGAAGAGCAGTGGAGTAGAGGCAGGAATGGCAGAAAACAGTAGAGTAACACAAGTCAGACTCATACTCACTACTTCTTATTCCTAGGCTTTAACTCTTCCGCTGCATTTCGCAGAAAGATGTAGTTTTTCTTTTGTGGATTATAAAATTCATGACCCTAAAAAGAAAAATGATCTGTATTTACTCTCTTCAAAGAAAAAAATATCAGCATTAAAACATAAGAATATGAATATTCCATGAGTTTTGCTTACTAAGATTTAATCTTAGTCTTTAAGACCAGATATTGGACAACACTGGTGGATTAGAAACAGGTTACCATAACAAGTAATTACAAGAACTGCATATAAAGTAAAATTTAAGGGATGCTTATCCATTTTTAAATACAAAAACCTTTTCATATAAAAATAACCACATATGTCCAATTTCTACTTTATAGATGCAGCATAAGAGCTCAATGCGATTATTTTTTAAAAATATCATTTTAGGCAGAGAAGAAACTAAAGCTTTAATGGCTACCCAGTTTGTATCTTTTAAATGAAATACGGTCACATTTTTTCCAAAGTGAAACCCAAGTTCTACAGGCAACTGCAAAAATATCTCTGTTCCCCAACTGCGGATGCAAATATACTATTTTGCATATTGATATTATTTGCATACATATTACCAACTCAATACACAAGTATTCAAATCAGAGAGTGTAAACACTAGAAAAGCTATTACAGTCCAGTGCACAACTTGAAAATTACCAACTCTACTTGACAGAAGTGGTTCTAGAAAGGAAATGTAGTACCTAGCACCCAATGGTTTTACTGCTTAACATTGGTTTACAGATGGGAAGGATACCTCAATACGTCTCTAGCATTGCAGGCTACCCAAGCATTTGGAACGGAATTCATCTGCCCTAGCATCTAACAAAGTTATCTTGGTTTGCGCAGCATCCAGAAGACTAGATACAATGCAGGAAGTTGTAATTTTGCTCTCTTTGTGGCATTCAATCAAGTTAATCTGTGTGATATCTGCGTTCAGTGTTCAGGAATATTATCCTCAAATTGAACAGCACAAGTTCTAACAGGAAAGTAATACTTTTAATGGAAGTTGCCATTCCATTAAAATCAGTTACCTTTCAGCCTTGCTGCTCCCTTCTTAAACCATTAAGAAGTATTGATTCTCAACATATTACGTTCTGTTGTGATTCTCTTGCATCTATATGATTTATTGTTGAGTCAAGTTTGCAGAAGAAATACATAAATAATTGCCACAGCAAGCTGCACTGAATGGTACTGGAAATTCAGTGCGTGGCATTCAAACACTGCTTTAAGTGTTCATAACCACAGACACAGCTTTTTTTCAAGTCAAAAAGAACCTGCAGAAGTGGAGATGTGCATGTCAAAGAGATTTGTGGGAACCTGTTAAGAGTGTCACATTGCCCCATGACACTCCCCAGAGCAGAATGTGTGTGAGGCAACCAGAATAACTTCTGAATCGTGCAATTTAAGTTTTGCTCATCCACATTTGCAAAACAGCATTGTTTAGCAAGCTTATCCAACTGAAGCTAAAAAAACAAAGAATGAACTACTTCAGTGTTAAATTTCATCAGATGTCTAAAACGATGACTGTAAGTTTTCTTGCATGCTTGTTAAAGTAAAAAGACTCAGCTACTATTTCTAAAGAACAGTGAAAGCCTCTTGTGAAAAGAGTAGTCTTTCTTGTCAACTGCAACTATGAATATGAGTCTAAACCTTTCTTACCTTTGACCAATCGTAACTGGAAGCATATGCAAATATATTGCCATTATGGTTGAAACAACAAGCAGATATTGGCTGGTCAAGTTGTTCTGATGTTTTTAGCTTTGTTCGTGCATCTTTATCCCAAAAGCTGAATCTACCATCCGATCCTACCGTTGCAAGAGTACCGTGGACAGGGTGAAACGCTATCCCATTTACCTGCAGAATCATACAAAATACTATTAAAACACCACACGCGAACAGGTGATGGGAACACTCACAACACACGTGCTGAATCCTGAGAGAGTAAATGCACAGGAAAGATTTTTTCAACTAGGTATAGTTTGTTTTGTTGTTGGTTTTTTTGGGGGGTTTGGTTTTTTTTTAATGTTTTCAGATATATCATCAGGGAAAAGCAAAAAAAACCCAAACAAACAAAAAGGAAAGCATCACCTTTTTTGAAGTACCTAAAAATTCAATGCATAATCGCAGTGCCCAAATAAAGAAAGTATTGTTTCAATATCAGCAAAATTAACAAGCGTCAGCTCCACCAGGATGATTTAATGAATGGCTGATCTGGTGCTTGTTTTAAGGGAAGTACAAAAATTTGTCTTTCCTCTTAATGTATAACTATGACTGGTCTTTAAACATACATCTAAGATAACATTAGGCAAGACAAAAGGTCAAGGAGAATAAACAATTCATAGCCAATTTTACATTAAGAGCGTATATTGTCCTGTATAAATGATATAGTCACATATGCTGAACACTTACAGCATAGATATCCTGAGGTGCTGATGTGTTTGTTCCGTTGGAGCGATGACATTTAAAAGTGAAATTATCTTTTGCGCTGGGGGGAAAAAATAAAAATAAAGACTTTTTACTGTCCTCGCTCTAAACTGGGCAATAAAGAAAGAATGTTTTATTAAATGATACTTACGGATTTGGGGGGTTGATATAATGAATAGCTACTCTTCCTTCAATACTTCCAAGGGCAAATCCAGTAGGCTTGTTCACTTTGTCTTTAAAAATAGCAACACAGCGATGCTAAATTTGAGAAAGATACAGAGGATTTTAGACAGAGACTTGAGGGCCAAATTTTCCGAATGCTGTCCGTTTTCCATGGGGACACAAAACATCACATACATCAATGCAAAGTAAAGCAAAACCACAAACAAGGTCAAGAGATAGAGCAAATTCTACTGAGAATTTGGGCAACAGTATTCACATCTCTAAATCCTCATGCAGATCAGCAACAGATCAATGGGAAACCAGGACACATGCCATTCTAAGATAAAGTACTTTGGTTTTGAAACATTGCTCGTTTTCACCAAAAAATGGCAAGCCCAGAACTTTAACAATCTGTATAAATATGCTCATAATAAATATTATCATTTACCTGGTGTTTAAGAGGAGATTCTATTCTTCTAAATTCAGAAGGTTGGTTCTCTAACTGATAAACTATCAAACCTCTTTCTGCAGTGGCCACAGCAGCCATAGGATGAACCTGGATAAGGTTGTAAAATAGGTTGGCAGACAGACGCTTGTGTTAATAGCATGGCAGAGAATTCTGTTTATTATTATTTCAGAGAAATCCCTGAGGAAGCTAATGGAATTACACTATTTTTGGGGGGAAAAGACAGAGAGGGAAAGAGGGAGAAAGAACAAAGTTCATTCATAGGCATATCTTCAAACAAAACAAATCAGTTCTTCCCTGCCATTGAGAAATTAAACATACCAAAAATCTTATTATTAGCTTCTAATTATTAGCTGACCCTTCCAATGTGAATCACAGTAACAATAACACAAACTCATCCAGAAAGAAGGCTAGGTCAGTCCTAGTGCTAATTTGGTTTTGTGATGTTAAAAGGATACTAAGTGTGTTTTCTACGATGCAAATACCTATTTTCCAGAGCCTGATCAACATCAATATGTTTTATTGCTAAAATCACACAAAGATTGAACACTATTCTATGATCCTACACTAACAGCCGGTATTTAGTGCTAACCTACAGGAGTCTCAAAGACTGCCAGCTTATTCTTACTCCCAGACATCTAGCTGACACTAGTTTACTGTGTATCGTGGCTTACCACATCTGCACAATAACATCTTTCAGGAAGCTGCAATGTCATCATAGGTGTTGGTGAGCGGGTATCCCAGAACTGATGGAAACAGAGAAACGAACAAACTTATGCTTGGAGCTGAGGATACACCATTTAAACTACTTTAGTAAAGAGAATGCAATTGGTACCAAGTTGTTTCATTCTTGTCTATAGTCAGAATACTGCAACTCTGGTGAGACCCCACCTGGAGTACTGCATCCAATTCTGGAGCCCCTACTACAAGAAAGATATGAATGTGCTGGAACGCGTCCAGAGAAGGTCCATGAGGATGATCAGAGGGCTGGAGCACCTCTCCTCTGAGGACAGACTGAGAGAGTTGGGGTTGTTCAGTCTGGAGAAAAGAAGGCTCCGAGGAGACCTTATAGTGGCCTACCAGTATCTTAAGCGGGCCTACAAGAAAGCTGATGAGGGACTTTTTAGGATGTTGGGTAATGGTAGGACTAGAGGGAATGGATTAAAACTAGAGACAGGTCGATTCAGACTGAACGTTAGGAAGTTCTTCACCATGAGGGTGGTGAGACACTGGAACAGGTTGCCCAGAGAGGTGGTGGAAGCCCCATCCCTGGAAGTGTTGAAGGCCAGGCTGGATGGGGCTCTGAGCAACCTGATCTAGTGGGAGATGTCCCTGCCCATGGCAGGGGGGTTGGAACTAGATGATCTTTAAGGTCCCTTCCAACCCTAACAATTCTATGATTCTATGAACTCTCTATGAAGTAAGTCTATTTCATTAATTTGTTTTTTTTATATTAGTGTTCAATAAAATATTTTAATTTCACAGAAGTATTTTTATACACAGATCACTAGCATGCCTTGTGTCCATTTGTTCAGGTAAAAATCATACCTTCAAAGTTTTATCCCAGCTTCCTGTCATCACACAGCTATAATTTGGTGCTTTAATCCAATGGATAGTCTTCACAGGAGCATCATGCTGAAGATAAAGAAAAAAAAAAAAAAAAGGACAAACACACATACATTTACTAAGATAACAGTCCACATTTCTTGTTTATGCTCCTCGTATTTTTCTATGTATTTACATTTTTTATGCACTCAAGAGAAGTGATTCATGATTTTAGCCACAGCAGTTAGGACAAAGGCTGGTCATGACCTTATTGTGTTGTTTAGTGCTGTAAAATCACCTACGTAAGAAAAAAATGGTTCCTGACAAAGAACTACAATCAAGTCACTCTATATAGGAACACGGTCACAGCAGAAATGCAAATTTCGAACAGCAGAACTTTCTATTTATTAATAAAGGATATTATCCATCATGCCAAAAATCAACACTTTAATACATTATTTATTGCAAACTAATATAAAAACCAGCTTCTTCTGACAAGAGCTACAGAAGAAAGGCCTATGTTCATTACACCAATAAGATTTTAAAATCAAGGCTGAGAATCTGAATTTTATCACCTCAAGTAAGATACAAGAAGCAATCATTAGAAGGACTAACTCTCTTAAATTTTATAACTGGTAACTTATTTTAGTCATCATAACTACATATTCTATGAACAGACATTCGCTTCTAAATTGAGAATGTAAACTATAATCCCTGTTACTGCTGCAGCAGAAAGCTGGTATTTGTGAAAGTGAATTCGATGATTTATTAATTTTTTCCCCCCTATAACGCAGCAGGGTGACTTAGTGAGATCACAGCAGCAATGGAAAGAGCTCTCTCAAGTTAAACAGAGGAACAGCTGCACAGATTATTCAAATCGCTTTGCAACTCTCTGTGTTCACGTGCACTTCATTATCTCAAAAATATAAAAAGCACCCTACAACCTCTTCTTCATATAGCAGTACCGACTTCAGAAGGACTAAACATTATCTTAATTTGCTAGTAAAGGTAGCTTTTAATAAAAACTGAAAAGGGAAAAAAAAACACCTAATAGTTGGGGCTTGCAGGCTTGCTTACTTACTTGTGCAATCTGAATAGCTTGATTACTGTTGAGATCCCACATTTTGGCTGTTTTATCACAGGAAGCAGTAAATACTTTACTCCCATCCTAAAAATACGAAGAAGGCCAACAGATTAAATAGCTCTATCATGCAGTATCTATTAGAAAACTGTCAAGTCTTTTTTCTCTTCTAGTAATAGCATAACATTAATGTAACATGTACAGGGATTGCAAGATAAAAAAGAAACATAAAAATGGAAATTTATTTATGACTGTATGTTGTAAAAGAGAAAACTGTGCTGGGTATTATCTAGCTTTAAATACATTCTTATTTTTAAACTCACTTTTACCCTTCTTACGCCCATGTTAGTCTATTCTATTAGGATACGCTTAGCACACACTTACAGTACCGTAAGTCTATACAATAATCATGGGCTGCATCTACATGTGGCACTCGTATCTGTCTGGAAACCACAGGCCAATTTATTTAGGGTTTTGGTAGAAATTGTTTATTTATTTTTAATTAGGAACATACGTCACTCCAGCAGGCATCTAGTACAGGCCCTGTGTGCATCTGCTGAGCCTTTGGAATTGTCTGTCCATTATCCTGAACTTCCCAGCAGCGAACCTGTAACAGGAGAAGCATATAAAGACATAACATATTAATGCTAAGAACTTAATATTCTCTTCTTGAAGATCCCAGCCTTAGTTTATCCAACAAAAAGTATGAGGAGCAGCTCAACATGAGCCAACGGCATGTGCTCGCAGCCCAGAAAGCCAACTGCATCTTGGTCTGCATCACCAGCAGCACGGCCAGCAGGTCGAAGGAGGTGATGCTGCCCCTCTGCTCCGCTCTGGTGAGACCCTCCCTGCAGTGCTGCCTCCAGCTCTGGGGCCACCATCATCAGAAGGACATGGACCTGCTGGAGCAGGTCCAGAGGAGGCCATGAAGACGACCAGAGGGCTGGAGCCCCTCTGCTGTGAGGACAGGCTGAGAGAGTTGGGGAGGTTCAGCCTGGAGAAGGCAAGGCTCTGGGGAGACCTTAGAGTCCCTTCCAGTCCCTAAAGGAGCTCCAGGAAAGCTGTGGAGGGACTCCTGATCAGGGAGGGGAGCCACAGGACAAGGGGGAAGGCTTTTAAACTGAAAGAGGGGAGATTTAGATGAGAAATTAGGAAGAAATTCTTGACTGTGAGGGTGGTGAGAAACAGGCTGCCCAGAGAAGTTGTGGATGTCCTGGAGGGGTTCAAGGCCAAGTTGGATGGGGCTTTGAGCAACCTGGTCCAGTGGGAGGTGTCCCTGCCCATGGCAGGGGGTTGGAACTGGGTGATCTTTAACATCCCTTCCAACTCTAACCATTCTATGATTCCATGATTATGAAACACCAAGCTTTTTTTCAGAACTAGCAAAACCTTATTTTCTCTGATTACATTCCTTGTATCTGTACAGCCACAACTCAACCCCACCTCAAAAGTACCTTATGATCACATAACACCTCCCAGTGCTCTCCCCTTAACCGTCAGCTAGGAAGAAGCTGCCTGATGCAGGCTACCAGCCAACAGACCAAACAGATCAGTTAAAGACGTTTGTCTTCCTCTCCCTGTTTGTGCCGGTTGGGATCTCACCCTTCAATCCAAATATCAATAAGGTTGTAGGAACTTAATATTTTTGAGACTAGACTGCAAAACTGGACGATTTACCATTGTCTTCATGGTTCTGTCACTGGGCAAAGCGTAACTGTGTCACCCTAATTGTATAAAAAAATTAAACTAAAAACCAAATAAGCCGGAAAAAGAAAAATCAAAGCAATAAAAATCCAACAGGGAAAACACTGAGTATATATTCCAAGATGAATCTTAAAACACACAGGCAGAGGAATGATTTATCTGAAGATCACAACTGAATTTCCCAATTGAAGCAGCTCAGCTATGTCAAACTTAAGTGTCTTGGCACCAGACACAAATTTTGCAGTTCTGCAAAGAGGAAGATTTTCAAGTGCCCTGGCACAAGTTTTTAGGATCACATTTTGCAGTTTAGGCACTAATGCTCCCTCTAAGTCATCTGTAGGTCTGATTGTGAGTACTTACATCATTTGCCCATGATCCTGCAATGAGGAAATTACCCGGCAATGTCGGCGGACTAAATGCTAAACAAGATATGCTGTCATCAGGTGGAGATGTTACTTCAATATCCTATAAGGATCAAAAGACAAAACAAAATTAGCCACATTTGAAAACTGTGCGTTGAGATCCTATAACTTCTATAGAGTGAG